>PVJC01053244.1:0-10892 GCA_004026665.1 Murina feae | reverse complement strand
TGGCTTGACTGGTGGGCATGGCTTAGGTGTAACTGAGTGAGGTTAATTTGCATATTACTCTTTTATTAGATTAGATATTTTAATGAAACTTCCAGATTTTACAAGCTTCAAGTCCCTCAAGATCTGACCTTGGCCCTGGCTAGTGTGGCTCAATTGGTTGGAGCCTCCTACAAACAAAAGGTGGAGGGTTCAATTCCTGAGCCCACACTCACATTTCAGGTTCCATCTGTGGTCAAGATGGGGTGGGAGGCAACCGATTGATGTGTGTGTGTGTGTGTGTGTCTCTCTCTCTTCCTCTCTCTAAAAATCATTAAAATAAAATAAAAAATTTAAATCTGACTCTTAACCCTACAAATAAACCAAATGAAAAAAAAAAACTTTTAAACAGTTCCAATTACAAGAATTTACATCCATGCACTTAGGATTCTATGTAATGAGCTGTTGGATGTGCATATTAAGCCACAAAAAACTCTAGAAATAAAGACCGTATACTAGCAGCCAAGTCCTTAGGAATCAGTGCCATGGAGCATCAGTCTCCTCCCGGCTGCGTCTCCCCTCCTGGCTGCTTCTCTGCATCACTCCCACACCTGCAGTGCTCTGGTCCTGTGTGGACTGGCCCCTGCAGTGGCCTGGTCCTGTGCAGACTGGCATGCTCTCTTCTGGGCCTTCACTCTGGTTATTCCCTTCCACCCCCATCCCACCTTCCCTCCAAGGGCTGGGTCAATTCTAGCATTTCATAAACAGTAATTTAATAAATTTTAAAATAAAACAAATTATTAGCAGGGTTATTTCTGGAGGCTGAATTAAGGAAGAAATTGACTCTTATTTTCAAATTTTAGTTACCCAATAAAGATGTTAATCTATTTTTTCATTGACTTGAGAGAGAGAGAGAGAGAGAAATAACACATTGACTTGTTGTTCCACTTACGTATGCATTCAGTGGTTGATACTTGGATGTGCCTGACCAGGCATCAAACCCACTACCTTGGCGTATGGGAATGACATTCTAACCAACTGAACTACCCTGCCAGGGCCATTTTATTTTTATTTTTTTCATTAGAACAAGCTAAACTAGAAAAAGTTGACCGAGTTAAAGTCTCCTTTCGTTAACAATGCCCTCAGTCTTGGTTCCTTCTATTGAGGAAACCATACTTATAAATTGGGTATATGCTTTTATTTTATGTGTTTGCATATCTTGTATAGTTTGGAGAGAAAAGGGGTGATTTTACACAAATAAGTGATATCATTCTGTACCTGCCACTAATTCCTCTAATTGAATAGTGTGTTTTGGGATCTAACAACTTGTGATTTGTATTTGTGTACACAACACCCTCAGTGTGTCTCAGCGGGGGTGCAATTGTCATTCTGAGCAAGACAATTTTTCTTTGTTCAGAGTTGCAACATTCTTTGCAAGATATGAAGCATTCCTGGCATCCCCCTCGCCAAGTGCTGGCGGCACCCAATTCCCCACTCTCATCGGCTGACCATCAAAAATGCTCTCACACCTTTTCAGGTTAACACTTTGGGTTAACTTTTTACATAATCTCATCCTGTGACCACTCAACTTTGTCATCTCACTGTTACTGGATATTTATGACAACTCCAACTTTTACTCAAACACATCCACAACAAACACTTCTGCTCATCTTTTCTTCTGCTGATGGGTGAGAGTTCCAGTGGGCAGACCAGAGATGTGGAATTGCTGCTCAGTTACACTAGATGTGCGGATTTCCCCTCCAACTGACGCCTCTCCCAACCGTACACTGCTGTCCACCACCCCCAACCCCCTAGCAGTTAACACTGTCGAACTCCTCCATTTTAGCCACTCTAGTGGCTAAAGAAATGGCACACTGCTGTTTTAATGTTCATTTCTGAGATTAGTACTGACACTGTTTATTTAAAACACATCATTCCTCTTGTGTGGAAAACTTTCTCTTTCTCTTCTGTGCACAACACCTTCAGTGCTTCTCAGTGAGGGTGCAATTCTGTATGTGGATCTATTTTAATTTTTTCTACATATACTTTACAATCAGAAAAAAAATTACCCACAATTAGAAAATAATGTTGCGTCCTTCAAGGCCTACTTTCATGTTGGCTCACTTAGGGAATGGTCTTCACTGGGTGCTTCACTCTCTAGAACAGAGTTTGCAAAGTGTTTGTCTTGTGCTCCTGAGTTGATTAATGGTTTCTTGAAGTCCAGCCTAAGGCTTTCCCATTTTTGCCCTTTTGACCTGCCCAGTACAATGCCTTGCACAATGCTTTGCACAGGTTTGAAGCTTAACAAATAAAGATTTTGGTAGAAGGTTGAGAAGGTTGATAATGAGAAAACTACCAATGCCATTCTACTATATTTTCAACATTTAGTTTTTCATAGACACAAATGGACATGTGTCTACAAAAGATATGTAATATTATTTGTATTTATAGTTACTTCCCTGGAAGGTAGACTCATCCTAAGTTTCTGGGGGGAGAATGTTTAACTCAATTGAAAGAGGAAGTTTAGGCACTTAGGAAAGAGCTATGTGGGGAATGAGGACCCTCACTGCCCCATAGGCATCAGAAAGTGTATGTAGTTGTCTGTCTGGCAGGCACAGGACTCCACAAAATCCAAGAGATGTCCAGATTGACTCAACAAGCTGTCACCGAAATGTTCACTGTGATTCTTCTTGCTTTATACTCCGTATTTTTATATATTTATGATAAATAATTATTATTTAAAAGATTAGAATAAAAAAATTCTTAGCAAAACTGCCATCAAGCTCTAATCATTAGAAGAATTCTGTAAATGCTTTCAACACAAACTTCAGATCTCACTGAAAAGCATCCCAAGGAATGTTCAAATCCTTTGTTTTAGAATTTTGTTTATCAAAATTTGTTGCTTCAAATATGTAATCCACTGGCTCGAGCTAAATTTTATTCTGAAATGTTCATTCGCAATTTAATTATTGGCAAAAAGTATTTAAGAACTTAGAACCTTATAGAGATTAGAGTTTTGGTTGTAGCGAAACCTGAAGTATTTTTATAGCTTCACTTTTAAAAGAAATATCTTTTTATTGATCTTTTACAGAGAGGAAGGGAGAGGGATAGAGAGTTAGAAACATCGATGAGAGAGAAACATCGATCAGCTGCCTCTGCACACCTCCTACTGGGGATGTGCCCACAACCAAGGTACATGCCCTTGACCAGAATCAAACCTGGGACCTTACAGTCCGCAGGCTGCCGCTCTATCCACTGAGCCAAACCAGTTATAACTTCACTTTTAATTCCTCCCATTGCCTTTTTTAAAAATTAAAATATAATTGACATAGAACATTATATTAGTTTAGGTTCCAGTTGTCCTTTTGAAAGCATTTGTACTGAGAAGATTTGAACCTGTCAGTCAATCAGTTGAATGAATGAGGCTGCTTTGTTGGTAATAATTCCATAGGTTTGCTTATAAAATGTTTTTCCTTGCAATTCCTTTAAGCTAGCAAATACATTTCTAGTACAGAATAGAGGCATTTCTGCCCCAAAGAGGAAATATGCTCAAGAAACACAACATTAGAAAATAGCTTGGAGACCTATGCAGAAACTTCCTCAAGCAGACAGGCTTACATTTTGCTTTTCTTACAAGGTTAACATTTCAGGCCACAGGATATTACAATGGATGCCAGCATGGTCACGACAGAGGATCCCTCACACCCAGAACCAGGCTCTTCCCTGAAATTCTTGTACAGTATACATGCTTCCCTAGTAGCACTTCATTGATATTGACATGATTCGTGTTCTTGCCTGTGTCCCCTTCCTCTCCCTTGCCCTGGACTATGGGTCCCTTGCAGTAGCAACTGTCCCTGGTACCTAGATTTCTGATGTCTGAAATAAATTGAAAGATAAAAATTATATTTGAGCAACAAGAAAATTACAGCATAGAGGATGCATCCCAAGTTATGGTTCTGTGGATCTCAATGGCTTCATGCTAGTAACTGTACGTACTAAGTTTCACTGCTTGCCAGGCCTGTTTTGACCATTTCATGTGTGTTAATGAGAGTAGTACTCACAAGTGACCCATGAAGTATGACCATTGTTTTTTTCCAATCCTCAGCCAAGGAGTGAGGAAATTTTTTCCCAATGATTTTAAAGAGGGTAGAAGAGAGGAATGGAAAGAGAGAGAGAGAGAGAGAGAGAGAGAGAGAGAGAGAGAGAGAGAGAGAGAGAGAGAGAAACATTGATGCATGTGCCCCCACTGGAGATAGTAACAGACCTGCAACCCAGGTAGGTGCCCTTGACCAGGAATCAAATTTTCAATCATCCTGTGTATAGGCTGAAGTTCCAACCACTGAGCCCATGCCGGCCAGGGAATGAGGTATGACTATTATTAATCCCATTTTAGAGGTGAGAAAACTGAGGTTCAGATTAATTATGTAACTTGTATAGCTAGTAAGTTATCATCTTCTCCAGAGGCTACATCTTAATCACCAGCCCGGACTGCTTCTGCCAAGTCATTAATGCAATAAGGACAAGGTGCAGAAGAGTGTGCCCAGAATGCTCTGTTTCCATGGAGTTAGGAGAGAGGACATATTTTGAATGCCTCTCAATTAACAATTTTCCACCTTTTTCATCTCATGGCACACATAAACTAATTACTAAAATTCTGTGGCACACCGAAAAGTATATTTGCTGATCTGACAAAAAATGGGTATAATTTTAATTGCTTTACAAAATAATCCCATATAATAAAGAGCTAATGTGCAAATGATCATCATACCCTCAGACCATCATGCCCTCAGGCCATCACACCATAAGTGCTCAGACACTCAACACTGGGGAGAGAGGAATGGGGACCAGCCAGGCTGTGGCCTGGGAGAAGGACAAGTTGCCCTCCCCGTCATCCCAGGCGCCAGTGGCTGGGCCTGCACCCGAGGCCTGGGAGAGGGACAAATCACACGCCCCATGGTCCTATGGTCCCGGGTGCCAGTGGCTGTGCCTCTGGACTGGGAGAGGGACAAGCTGCCCACTCCATGGCCCTGAGCACCAGAAGCTGGGGCTGTGACCCAGGAGAGGAACAAGCTGCCTGCTCCATGGTCCCAGGCAAAGTCGCTGCTGTGACCCGGGCAAAGCTGCCCACCCACGGTCCCCTGTGGTTGTGGCTGGCCCCAGGTGAAGCTGGCCCAGGTCCTGGGTGACTGTGGCCAGCCAGAGGGAGGGAAGCCTGGGTCCTGGAAGCCTGCAACTGGCCAGAGGAGGGAATCCTGGTTCCCGTGTGTGGGGTGAGGCAGAGGCAGTTAGGGGTAATCAGGCCAGCAGGGGAACAGTTAGGGGCAATCAGGCAGACTAGCAGAGGGGTTAGGGGCGATCAGGCGGGCAGGCAGGTGAACGGTTGGGAGCCAGTGGTCCTGGATTGTGAGAGGCAGTTGGACATTTCCCAAGGGCTTCTGGATTGGAGAGGGTGCAGGCTGGGCTGAAGGGTCCCCCTCCCTTCCCCCTTTGCATGAATTTCATGCTCTGGGCCTCTAGTAATAATAATAATAATTATTATTTCCTCCAAATGACTTTTGAAAAAATCAGGTGCCTATACTTATATATAAGGATTTCTGGTACCAAGAATTAACCAATCAGCCTAGCCACTGTGTCTTAGTGGTTGAGCATCAACCTATGAACCAGGAGGTCAGGGCACATGCCCAGTCAGCTGATCAATGATTCTTTCTCATCATTGATGTTTCTATCTCTCCCTTTTCCTTCCTCTCTGAAATCAATAAAAATAAAAAGAATTAACCAATCAGATGCAACCTTATTATGCAACATGACCAATAATATGCAACTCTATTATATGACCTATATTCATTATATGACCTATATACTTATGGTTTAAGACAGGGCATTCACACCAGATGCCTATTATGTTGGCCGTTGTCATTTTTTTATTTGACAATCTAAAAGAAAAGAGGTCAGTGCCCCTGACTAAATAGTCAGGTGTTGCATGTGTTAAAAATTCTTGTGTCACACTGAATGAAAATAGCTGCTCTAGATACATAGGATAGCTCTTAGTAGAAAACACAGGAAAATGGTTAGCATAGGTGTCCTCTGGGTAAAGGACCAGGGACACTGAGGATTAAAGGTGAGAAAAAAACTTTATTTTCACTGTCTTCTTTTGAAAAGTATTTGTAATTTTTTTCTTCTACCATGGAAACATGTTACCTTTTCTAAAACGACTTTTATTTTTAACCCATAAATCAAGTTGCATCTCCTTGGGACTTTTCCAGCTCTTCAGATATTTGTCAGTTAGAAACAATATTAGATGGGGCTTGCATCTTTTATAAAACATCTGAAATCCTTGTACTCAACTTCATTTCACTCATGACAATGGCCTCTAGTATAAAAGCCCAATGGTTTTCCACACTGCAAAGGTGGTACCACACTTTCAAGAGAGACTGAGAGAGAAAACAAATGAAAGAGCAGAAATGGGCCAAAGCCTACTCTTACTGTTATTTTTGACTTGGACTTCTAAAATATTTCCTGTTTACAAGGTAATTCTGTATGTCAGTCTGCTACTACCGTGACAAAGTACCACCAAATGTGTGGCTTAAACAGAAGAGATGTATTGTCTCACTGTTGCGGAGGCTAGAAGCCCGAAATCAAGGTGGCAATGGGGTTGGTTGCTGCTGAGGGTTGTGAGGGAAGGATGTTCCAACCCTCCCTCCTAGACTGATTGGTAGATGGTCATCTTCACATTCACATGGCACTCGCACTATTGGCAAGTCTGTCTCCAAATGTCCCCTTTTTATGAGAGGACACCGTCATATTGATTAGGGCCCATGCTAATGATCTCATAACTTGCTAAACACCTTATTTCCAAATAAGGTCACATTCTTCAGTTTCGGGGTCAGGTCTTGAACATATGAATTTTCAGAATACAATTGAACCCCTAACCCTTTACCCGTAGCCAACCCTCTCTGCTCCCCCCTTTAGCCACACCCAGGAATGTCCTTGTGCTGGTGTTCAGGCTGAGAGCTTAGTCTCCTGGCTCCCTCTGCGGAGAATACTGCTGAGGTAATCCTCGAGGGGAAAAACCACTGAGAGAAGAGTCACCTTGTGGTCTGCCCTGAGTGAAGCACTTTCTCTCCTTCCCAGGTGGTATCATGGCAATCTCACCCGCCACGCAGCCGAGGCTCTTCTCCTCTCAAATGGATGTGACGGTAGCTACCTCCTGAGGGACAGCAACGAAAGGACCGGGCTGTACTCTCTCTCCGTGAGGTATGATGCTTAATAACTCTCTGAACTCAGCATGGACCCATCTCTTACTGACATGGACTTACTCATCACACTCAGATAGCCAGATAACAAAATCCTCTTGGTTCTCGGCAGACCAGCCCACCCACAGATCCCCACTCTCAGAGGTGAGACTGTTAGAACACACTGTTGCTCAGGTACAACATGTTAGAGCCGAGGAAGACTTTCCTCGAACCACAGTGGTGGTGCGTGAGGTCCGAAAGGTTGGCAACCGAAACCGTTTGCCTGACCGATAAAGAAACAGAAACCTGAAGGGGTAAACTATCCTACACCCGATAAACCAAAGATACAAACAGCACCGGAACCCAGATCCCTGAATGCTGGCCTAGTGTCCCTTTAATATTTGTTACTTCCTGGAAAATCAGAGTGATTTGTGGCTGTGCAACTTTTGTAATCACTGACCTTCTTTCTCAGGTTCCATTCCCCCTGGATGTTAACAAAATTAACCCGGTCCCTGCCAGGTACACCAAACACCGTGATTGCCCAGTCCTCCCAGGGTCTCGCTCCTCTCCCCTTTCTCCTGGATGGCCTCCCTCTCAGAGAAGTTGACCTTGCCTAGAGATAAGCCAGGGGAGTTGCTGGTTCTTAGGCAGCATCTGTCACCTAGCCTTCTGTTGGCAGGTAGCAAGTCTATGTGGGCTCACGGGCAATTGCCCCTGGCTTAGACCAGGCCTGTGAGGACTCCATGAAACGGCCTTGGCCACCTACTCAATAATCTCAAACTGTTACTATTTTATTACTGTTCTGATGCCAGCATCTACCTTCATGCCAAAGTCCCTCCTGTTGATCGCTGATCCCTCACACTAAGGTTTTCTCTTTTCTTTCCGATTCCTTGTCACTAACTCAGTAGCAACATCTAGACTCCTTTCTCTCTGAATCCTCTTTTCTACCCAGCTCAGCAACTTTTGTTTTCTAATCTCTCCCTCTCTCTTCCTCTGATAGGCTGTAAACATATTTCCCTATGTAACTTATGACAGGCTTCTATGAGCTCAAAAACCAAGAATTAATGTATTTTCTTATTTCTCTTTGGATTTAGAGGCTTCCATATTTTCTATGCTACATAACAAATTACCCCCAAACTTAGTGGCTTGATTACAATGTAAATGGATTATCTCATAGTTTCTGTATGTCAGAAGCCCAGGCATGAAATATATATATATATAGACTCCCGGCTCAGGCTTCTTCCAGGGTAAAATAAAGGTGCTGGTGAAGGCTGTGGCTTACCTGGGCCTTAGTGTCCTCTTCTTTCATTCTCTCCTCTTCTCTTCATTCATTTCCTTGATGCTGTAGGACTAAGCTCCCCACTTGCCATATAGTGGCCAAGGACCACTCTCAGCTCCTAGAGGTCACCCACAATTCCTTGCCAAGTGGCCCCACAGGCAGTTCACATGGGTGTTTGCTTTTTCCTAGACCAGCTAGGAATGATTAGGTCAGGCCCACCCAGACAATCTCATTATTTTAAGGTCAGCTGACTTGGGGACTTCATTATCTGCAAAATGCCCTTACAGCAGTATTTACATTAGTTTGTATTGAATAATTTGGGAAAAAGAGGATGTCTTCTAGAGGCTGAGAACCTTGGGGCCATATTGGAATGCTGCCTGCCCACCTTCCATTCCCAGAATGGCTGGGAGTCTACAGGCCTCTTTAAGGGGAGTGGGAGAAATAAGTGGGAAAAATAAGAGGGTCACAGAAAAACACACATATTAATTAACATTTTTATGTTGCTCTGTTGTATTTTCTTTACAAATTTTCTAAATAACATTTTGAGAAAATTATCAAAAATAAAATTCTGTTTAGGTGGAAGCAGGAATTGTGCTTTTTCTGATCAATAGCAAACATTAAAGTGGTTATTCTGCTGACTCCTTATTGCATGTATCTACCCCAAATCTCAAACAAACCTATGGAATCATGGGATCAAAAAATGTTAACTTTTCATCTATATATGCCTCATCTGAACAAATGAATCATAAGCACCTTACAAAAAGATGGCATATATATTCCATCTGTATACAATTTTAAATATTAAAAAATGAATGAAAATCATTCATTTTTATTACTAGCACTTGGAAATGTTCTAAAGAAACAAAAACCCACTGGCAGAGGTGACAGGAACTATAGACTAGCTCAGGATAATAAATAAATATTTAAGAACATCTACTCTGTGCCTACCATCTTTGACAAGTGTTCTAGAAAATTCAAAGAACTTGTCCTAAGGAAGTGTAGCTTCATATTAACAATAAGACATTTCCAAATACCTCACTGCAAAGTAGAATGTGGTAAATGACATGAAAGAAAGGAAAGTAAGTGCTGGGATTGTTGAGAAGAGAAAAAACAAGTGACACAAGCTGGATGAGTCTTGCAATACTTGATAGAGTTGGTGGCATTTGAATGGACACTTGATCAGAAACAAAGGAGGAGAAGTTGCAGGTGGAGGGAACTGTTTAAGCTAAGGGACAAAGTGGAAACTCATAGGAGAACTGCATGTCTCAGGGTGTGGTCCCCAGACCAGTAATATCACCTGAGAATGTGGTAGGACTGCAGATTCTCAGACCCCACCCTGGACCTACTGAATCAGGGCCCAGAAATCAGGGTTTTACCCAGGCCTCCAGGTGATTCTAATTTCATTATTATTATTATTATTATTATTATTATTATTATTCAGAGAGAAAGGAATAGGGAAGGAGATAGAAACATCAAGGAGAGACAAATTTGATCGGCTGCCTCCTGCATGCCTTCTATTGGGGATCGTGCCGGAATCCAGGCATGTGCCCAGACCGGGAATTGAATCCTGACCTTTTGGTTCATAGGTCGATGCTCAACCACTGAGCCACCCCAGCTTGGCTGACTCTGATTTCTGAAGCATGTGAAAGTCAGGGCATGCCCTGCACAGATAAGAGAAGAATAGTGGGATTCAAATATATATACTATATGTAATTTATAATTTATTTAATGCTCTGCCTCATTCCGAAAATGAGGTGGAAAATGACAATGTAGGGAATTTTATATTTTAGTCAGTAGACAGTGGAACAGGCATGGAAGGAAAAGAGCTGGCCTTACATAATTGATTAAATGACAGAAGCAGCATTCAGACCAACTCCCAAACAAGTAAGGGAGGAGGGCCGAAGACAGAGAAGATGTGACCTGCCATTTCCATCATCTCCCTTCCTTGCTCTTATTAAATTCCTGCTCATAAGGAGGTTAATGTTCAAGGACTCTTTCCACAAGTCACAGAATGCACAGGGAGAATTGTCTCTTATCTTCCACTAGAATGAAAAATTCACAAGAACACACTCTGCCAAATGAAACTATGTCAATGATTGTGTCATAATTCTCAGTTTTTAAGGGGATTTAATGTTGATACAACATACTTAAGGTTACAATTTTTCTTCAAAATGATACTCATCATATCTAATAAAAGAGTAATATGCAAATTGACCATCACAAGATGGCTGCTCCCATGTGGTCAAAGATGGCTGCCACAAGATAGCCAGCAAGGGAGGGCAATTGGGAGGGACCCAGGCCTGCAGGGTAGGTCAGTTGGGGGAGACCAGGCTGGCAGAGGAGGACAGTTGGGGGGATCTAGGCTGTTAGAGGAGGGCAGTTGGGGGGGACTCAGGCCAGTAGGG
>PVJC01053243.1:0-10885 GCA_004026665.1 Murina feae | reverse complement strand
AGACACTTTTCAAAAGAGGACATTCAGAAAGCCAAGAGACATATGAAAACATGCTCAAAGTCACTAATCATCCGAGAGATGCAAATCAAAACAACAATGAGGTACCATCTCACACCTGTAAGAATGGCTATCATCAACAAATCAACAAACGACAAGTGCTGGAGAGGATGCGGAGAAAAAGGAACACTCGTGCACTGCTCGTGCAGACTGGTGCAGCCACTATGGAGGACAGTATGGAGTTTCCTCAAAAAATTAAACATGGATCTCCCTTTTGACCCTGTGATCCCACTTCTGGGAATATATCCTAAGAAACCAGAAACACCAATCAGAAAGGACATATGCATCCCTATGTTCATGGCAGCACAATTTACCATAGCTAAAATTTGGAAACACCTAAGTGCCCATCAGCAGATGAACAGATTAGAAAACTGTGGTACATCTACACAATGGAATACTATGCTGCTGTAAAAAGGAAGGAGTTCTTAGCACTTGCAGGAGTATGGATGGAGCTGGAGAACATAATGCTAAGTGAAATAAACCAGTCAATGAAAGAAAAATACCACATGTACTCAGTCATCTATGGATAATAATAACCATTATAAACTGGTGAACAAAAATGGATACAGAGGCAGAGCAGCATCAAACAGACTGTCTAATTACAGCAACAAGGACAGGAACATTGGGGGGGGGGGTAACAGATCAGCCAAGGAACTTTTGGTGCATGCATTTAAGCATAAATAATGGACACAAAACACTGGGGGGTAGGGGAGGCGGGCAGAAGGGCAGGGGAAAAAAGAGATATATGTACCAATCTTTGTAAAACTTCATGTAATAAAATAAATAAATAAATAAATAAAATAAAATAAATGAATTTGGAAATGTAGTAGGATACAAAATTAACACCCCAAAATCCATAGCATTTTTATACACCAATAGAGAACTCTCAGAAAGCAAAACTAAAAAAAATCCCATTTACCACTGCAACAAAAAAATTAAGATACTTAGCAACAAACTTAACCTAGGAGGTAAAAGACTTGTATTCTAAAAACTACATGATATTGGAAAAAGAGATAGAGGAAGACATAAACAAGTGAAAGAGTATACCATGTTCATGGACTGGTAGAATCAACATCATTAAAATGTCCATACTACTCAAAGCAATCTAGATTTAATGCAATCCTTATTAACATACCAATGACATTTTTCACAGACCTAGAACAAACACTCCAAAAATTTATTTGGAACCAAAGAAGAACCCAAATAAGTTAAACAATCTTGAGAAAGAATAAAGTTGGAGGAATCACAAGATCTGATTTCAAGTTATGCTACAAAGTCACTGTGCTCAAAATAGCCTGATACTGGCACAGGAACACGAATATAGATCAATGGAACAGAACAGAGATCCCAGAAATTGACTCAAGCCATGACGCTCGATTAATATTTGACAAAGGAGGCAAGAGCATACATTGGAGCAGAGACCATCTCTTTATAATAAGTGATATTGGGAAAATTGGACAGAAACATGTAAAAAAATAAAACTACATCACCAACTTACATCATATACAAGAATAAACTCAAAATGTAAGTCGTGAAACATAAAAGTCCTAGTGGAAACCATAGGCACCAAAATCTCGACATGTCTTGTAGCAGTATGTTTACCAATACAGCTCCTAGGGCAAAGGAAATGAAGTAGAAAAAAACAAATGGGACTACATCCAAATAAAAAGCTTCTGTATGGCCAAAGAAACCATCATCAAAATAAAAAGAGAGCCCACTACATGGAAGAGCATATTTGCCAATGATACATCTGATAAGGTGTTAGTTTTCAAAATATATAGGGAACTCATACAACTTAACAAAAGAAAGACAAACAATCCAATAAAAAAATGGACAAAGAACCTAAATATACACTTCTCCAAAGGTGACACACAGAAAGCCAAGAAACATATGAAAAAATGCTCAAAGTCACTAATCATCCACAAGATGTAAATCAAAATGAGATACTACCTCACACCGGGGAGAATGGTTATTATCAACAAATCAACAAGTGTTGGCAAGGTTGTGGAGAAAAGAGAACCCCAGTACACTGCTGGTAGGAATATAGACTGATGCAGCCATTGTAGAAAACAGTATGGAATTTTCTCAAAAAATTAAAAATGGAACTCCCATTTGACCCAGTCACCCCACTTCTAGGAATATATATCCTCAGAAACCTGAAATACTCATCAGAAGGAATATATGCACCCCTATGCTCACAGAAGTCCAATCTACAATAGCTAATACTTAGAAACAGCCTAAGTGCCCTTTAGCAGGTGAGTGGATAAAAAACTATGATACAGCCCTGACCAGTTTGGCTCAATGGATAGAGCATCAGCCTGTCAAGTGAAGGGTTCCAGGTTCGATTCCAGTCAAGGGCATGTACTTTGGTTGTGGGCACATCCCCAATGGGGGATTGTGCAAGAGGCAGCTGATCGATGTTTCTCTCTCATCGATGTTTCTAACTCACTATTCCTCTCCCTTCCTCGCTGAAAAAATCAATAAAATATATTTTTTTAAAAACTATGATACATTTACACAATGGAATACTACATGGCAATAAAAATAAAGAACTCTTACCATTTGCAAGAGCATGGATGGACCTGGAGAGTATTATGCTAAGTGAAATAAGCCAGTCACAGAAAGATAAGTATCACATGATCTCACTCATATGTGGAATCTAATGAACCAGATAAACTGATAATCTAAAATAGACACACATACCCTATACCTTCAGTAAAAAGACCAACATCTTTATATCAAATCTGAATGCTGAAAAGCCTATGAGATATCAATCCTGTGTCTAGGAGTTAAGTTGCAATTCTCCAGAATCCTGTGGTTCTTTGTTAAACAACATAAACACTGTATTAGAATTTTTCTGGCTTTTTTCATATGCTAAAGGATTCCAGCAATTTTTGCCAACAATTAACCAATTGTGTAGGACCAGGCTTCCATTTTTACTTCACCTATCTCAGATCCAGCAATTCCTAAGGCAGATATACATAGCCTTGAAAGAGATGGATTCTAATGCAATCACTGGTGAAAGCTTTAAATATCTATATGTAAATTACTTCCAAATTTAGATACCATCCCAGAACTATGTTCTGACTTCCAGAATGATATATTTAACTTCTTATATCTCCATTTAACACTCAAACCTAAACCATTCCAAATTAAAATTATGATCTCTCTCCCTATAACAGTTCTTTTTCCAAGTTGTACAAATCAAAGATGAGGAAATCATCTTAGACACTTATTCTCCCTATAACACATCCAATTCCTTTATAGCACGTCTACTCAATTTTATCTCCAAAATAAATCTCTATTCCATTCATTTCCATTTCTCTGCTATGACCAACCCCAGTCCAAGTTACCATTATCTTTCACCTGCACTACTACAGAAAAATTATCCTATCTGGTCTTCCAATTTCCAATCCACGTATTTGAGCACACGTTTGACTGTGCAATTCCTCTGCTTTAAAAAGCCTCAGAGTTACATACTACATTTTCCTTAAATGCATATATTATCATGTCTCAGGAGTTTTTGATACTAGAATATCTCAGTCTAGAATATATCCCCTTTCACTGAGTTAACCCCTACTTATCCTTCAGGGATTAACTCAAATGTTACTTTCTCAGAAAAATTCTGCCTCATCTCTAAATCTCCCAATTAAGTGCTCAAAATTTACCAATATTATTCACTTAAATTTATAAAACTGTAATTATATAGGTACTTACAATTTGTTCTAATAACCTACTGCGGCAAGAACCATTCATATTTTATTTACTTCCATATATTCACCACGAAGCATGCAAATGGCATATTAACAGGTGTTCAAGTATTTGTTGAATGAAAGAAATCACGTGGTATGACAAAAATGTGTATACTTAATGATAAATAACATAACAGAGACCACTAAGTATTTAGAGTCAGATTAAACTACAGATTAAGACACTTAATATTTTAAATTAAATATATATTTATTGTGTTTACTGTAGATATATATATTCTGACAACCCTGCTTATTCTTTTTTATCCCATAGAGCACGCATGTCAAATTCACAGCCTACGGGCCGCAAGCAGGCTACAACGAATATGTGTCCCAGCCAATATAACGGTATGTAAGAAACATTTTAATAGCCCTAACCAGTTTGGCTCATTGGGTAGTGTCGGCTTGTGGACTGAAAGGTCCCAGATTCGATTCCAGTCAAGGGCATGTACCTACGTTGTGGGCATATCCCCCATAGGAGGTGTGCAGGAAGCACCTGATCAATGTTTCTAAACTGTCTATCCCTCTCCCTTCCTCTCTGTAAAAAATAAAATCAATAAAATATTTTTTTTAAAAAGACGTTTTAATAAAAATTTCATAACTTAATTTTTATAATATTCTATTATACATAACTAGAGGTACAGTGCATAAAAATTCATGCACTCAGGGGGGTCACATAGCCTGGCCTGCGCCTTATAGCAGAACAGGAACCCTCAGAGTCCTAAGCCACAGTCTGGCCTCCCTCTGCATGAGGTGACCAGCAGGGCAACCTGGGGATGGCACCAGCCAGAAAGTGACTAGCCCTAAAGCCTGATACCCCTTCTGCCACTGCTGGTCACCACTGCACCCCGATTGCCATCCCCTCCCTCTGCCCCCTGGCACACACCTTGGGGGGACTGATGCCACCCACTAGCTGGCCCTACCCCCCACCGACCTGTCATTCCACCAATCGGTGATTTGCATATTAGGCTTTTATTATATAGGACTAGAGACCCAGTGCACAAAAATTCGTGCACTCAGGGGAGGGGAGGATCCTTCAGCCCAGCCTGTGCCCTCTCGCAGTCTAGGACCCCTCTGGGGATGTCCATCTACTGGCTTATGCCCGTTCCCCGGGGCATCGGGCCTAAGGCTGGCAATCAGTCATCCCTCTGGCAGTCCAGGAGCTCTCAGGGGATGTCCACTTTCCAGCGGGGAGCAGGCCTAAGCTGCAGTCAGACATCCTTAGCACTACTGAAGAGGCAGGAGAGGCTCCCACTACCACCCCTTTACTGGCAGCTGACAGCCTGGCTTGTGGCTGAGAGCTCCCCCTATGGGAACACACTCACCACCAGGGGGCATCTCCTGCATTGAGCGTCTGACCCTGATGGTCAGTGTGTGTCATAGTGTGTGTCAAGTCGTTATACTATTAGGGTCAATTTGCATATTAACCTTTTATTATTTAGGACAGAGTCCTGGTGCACAGGTGGGGGTCAGCTGGTTTGCCCTGAAGTGTGTCCTGCTGGGGTGCCTGACCAGCCTGGGTGAAGGGCTGATGGCTGTTTGCAGGCTGGTTACAGCCCCTTCAGGGTGGGGGTCCCCACTGGGGTGCCTGGCCAGCCTGGGTGAGGGGCTGATGGTTGCAGGCTGGTCAAACCCCCCAGCGGGAACTCTCACCCCATGGGAGTGTGGCCAGCCTGGTTGAGGGGCTGAGGGCCGTTATCAGGCTGGCCATGGCCGCGGGCTAGAAGCAGGTATCTGGAATTTATTTAACTTCTATAATTAAAATGTTCTTGCCTTGGTACTGCTCAAAGCCACCGGCCAGAAGCAAGTATCTTGGGTTTATGTACCTTCTGTAATTAAAACTTTGTTGCCTTAAGCAGACCTCAGGGCCCTTAGGACTAGTGGGAATCTTGGCTTCCTCCATTGCTAGGGCAATGAAAGCCTCCTGCCTCACTACAGCTCCCTGGCTGCTGCCATCTTTGTGATGGAGTGAGGGTTAATTTGCATATTACTCTTTTTCCTGGGCAGAAGACCCCCAAGCCCCTCCAATTGCCGGCTTCACAGAGCCCAGGCCTCTGCGATCACTGACTCTGATCCTGCCCTCTGCCATCGCCGGCTCTGCCCTTGCCCCACTACAGCCTCTGGCCAAGGCTGCAGGCCTGGGCAGAGGACCCCCAGGTCCCTGCAGTGCCTGCTCCACCTGTGCCCAGACCCCTGAGATTACAGGCTCTGCCCATGCCGAGACCCCTGAGCTGGCTCTGTCCCTGCCCCACTGCAGCCTCTGACCAAGGCTACAGTCCTGGGCAGGAGACCCCCAGACCCCTGCCATTGCTGGCTCCACTGGTGCCCAGGCCCCTGATATTTCAGGCTCTGCCCCTGCCCCTCCAATCGCTGGTTCTACAGAACCCAAGCCCCTGCGATCTCCAGCCTTGCCCCTGCCCAGGCTTGAGGTCTCTGGCCCAGGCCTTATGCCTGGGTAGCGCACGCTCATACCCCTCCAATCACCGGCTCTGCCCCTACCCCCTCCGATCACCAACTCTGTCCTTGCCCATGCCTGAGGCCTATGGCGAAGGCCTCTGGCCTGGGCAGGGGACCCCCAGCCCCCGCTGATCGCCTGTTCCACCCCTTGGGCCTCCCGCCTCCCCCGTCACCTGCCTGGCTAACAGGCCTGACCACTTCAGTAGTGGAGCTGAGCCGGACTGGGCGCTGCCATCTTGTGCCTATGGAGGGGGCCATCTTTGTGATGGAGTGACACCTAATTTGCATATCACTCTTTTATTAGATATGAAGGAGAATCCTATCTAATAAAAGGGTGATATCCAAATTAACCGTCGCTCCGGGACAAAACTGGTGGTGCCCATAGAGGTGGGGCAGGATGCTGGCAGCGTTACTCTGGCAACAGGAGCCCACCAGGCAGTCAGACTACAGGCAGCATCCAGCAGGGCCTGCTGGAAGGTCACCATGATAACGCCCCAGCAGACAAGTGGGGGCCGCAGGCGGCACCCAACAGTGCCTGCTGGGCCCAGATGCGGAGGAGGGGGAGCCAGCGATGAGAGCCCCATGGCGGCAGCCGCGGACGAGGGGATGAAAGGGTGCGGCGAGCCAGACCCATCGGGGAACCCCCTGGGGACGAAAGGGCGTGGTGAGCCAAAGCCATGGGGGAAAGGGTGGCGGCTGTGGACCTGAGAACAGAGGGTGTGGGGGAGGGGGCGCAGCAAGCCAGAGCCATCAGGGACCCTCCAGCCGCCGCCTTGGCCCAGGCCCGGCTGGGGTGGCAGCTGCAGACGAGGGGATGAGGGGATGAGGGGACAGGAGCCATCAGGGACCCAGCAGGGCCTGCTTGCCCATCCCCGTGGTGTGGAGCAGAGAGGCCCGACAGAGAGCAGAGAACCACATGGACTGGGTCCAAGCCATCAGTAGCACATCTCCTGAGGGCTCCCGAATTGGATAAAGTGCAGGTCCAGTTGAGGGACCTCCCCACTAGCCCTCCCCCTCCCCCACCTACCCATGCACGAATTTCGTGCACCAGGCCCCTAGTTATTAATAATGAACTACAACATTTGCTAATGACTGATTACTATAATCCTGTTGCATTCATTTCCCTCACACGCCATTTGCACAGGCCCACCATTTCTCTCCACTAATACTAGCAGCAAATATTTTAGCAGCCAATTGCCACGTCATTAGTCTTGGACTAACTTATTCAGCATGCACAACAGAAAATATTTTGCTTTCGGAGAACAAGAAAAATAGGTTTATTTGCATTATGCTTACTAATTTGTGCAGTTATTCAGGGTCTGGTAAGTTAATGTTCAAAAAAAATTAACTTTTATTAAAATTTTCTATTATTTTATGTTACCGATTACTCATTTATTTCAGCTCTTTGTATTCAGCATGTCTCTATCAAAATAAACCTACATTTCTATGAAAATTGAAACTTTTGTTTTTTCTGCAGCCACATAAACTTACACCTGGTTTATTTTGCCCGTGTTAGCCTTTGAGCTTGACATGCTTGCCTTAGAGCAGCAATTCTTAAGGTGAGGGTTGTGACCCTTTTGGAGGTCCCTTAAGATCATCCTGCATATCAGATATTTACATTACAATTCATAACAACAGAAATATTACAGCTATGAAGTAGCAACAAAGATAATTTTATGGTTCGGTGACAACATGAGGAACTGTATTTAAAGGGCCAGAAGGTTGAGAACCACTTCCATAGAGTATTAGAAAAGGGATTTTCCCAATGCACTATATTTTTATTCTGTCACTCTTTTAGTTAAAAACCTGTAATACCCAATCTGACTTTTCACTATTTTCTTTCCCAGACAGACTAATAAATTCACAATCTGACAAATCACTCCTGTCTAAAAACCCCTCTCTTCCAGCTCCTTGTACCTGTATAATTCCTTCTCACTCCAGGTCCTTTAAATTCTCTCTCTCAGTCAAGTACCAAGATAAATCTCTCTCTGCCTGAACTTTCCCCTGGTGATTTTAGACTAAAAAAATATTTTTCTAAAATGCTATGGTAATTGTAATTTATTTAGATAAAATGAGATATTCGTATTTTTTAAATGTTTATTTCATTTGTATAAAAATATAACATATTTCCAACTAGAATTTCAGCAGAAATGGTGTATCAAAAAATACTTTGCTTACTTCTATGTTCCCAACTAGTGAACACTTAATAAATTCATAACTACCTCCCTTAGAAATAAAAAATTCTCAAGATTAAGACCAATGTTCTAACTTTAATTTTGCTAAGAGCAGACAGGATAACTTCTTACATATAGGAATTTAAAACGATCAATCTAGAATGCCTATTTCAAAAAGTGCGCTTTACCCGCATATTTTTGCTTCATTTCTTAAACAAAAATGGAATTGGAAGAAACATAAAACAAAAAGTTTGAAATCTACTCATACAGCTCTTGGGACAATGGAAACTAAGGAGAACATAAGGGACTATATCAAAATAAAAAACTTCTGCGCAGCAAAAAAAAACCATCAACCAAACAACAAGAGGGCCCACTGCATGGGAGAACATATTTGCCAATGTTATATCCGATAAAGATTTCATCTCCAAAGTTTACAGGGAAGTCACGAAACTTAACAGAAGGAAGATAAACAATATATCAAAAAATGGGGAAAGGATCTAAATAGACACTTTTCGAAAAAGGACATACAGAAGGCCAAGAGACATATGAAGACATGCTCAAAGTCACTAATCATCTAAGAGATGCAATCTAAACGAAAATGAGGTACTGTGTCACACCTATGAGAATTGCTATCATCAACAAATCAACAAATGACAAGTAATGACAAGGAAGTAGAGAAAAAGGAAACCTTGTGCACTGCTGGTGGAATGCAAAATGGTGCAGCCACTGTGGAAAACAGTATGGAGTTTCCTCAAAAAATTAAAAATGGGCCCTGACTGGTTTGGCTCAGTGGATAGAGCTTCGGCCTTTGGACTCAAGGGTCCCAGGTTCAATTCCGGTCAAGGGCATGTGCCTTGGTTGCGGGCACATCCCCAGTGGGGAGTGTGCAGGAGGCGGCTGATCGATGTTTCTCTTTCCTCGATGTTTCTAACTCTCTATCCCTCTCTCTTCCTCTCTGTGAAAAATCAATAATATATAATTTTTTTTTAATTAAAAATGGGAAAAACCAAGATGGCGGCATGAGGTATATACCTAAATCCGGAGCCTCCACACCTACATTATAGAAATACAACTATACAGATAAACGGCCATCCTCCAGAACCAAAGGAGGGTAAGATTTACAACTAGAAGGCAAGAGAAAGAGTGCTTTGAGACTAAATAGAAGCTCCTGGCACCCAAACTGAAAGGTACGAATGCGCTAAACAGAGGCGGTGGCGCGGCGGTGCGGGTGAAAGGGTGGCAGCGGCCATGCTCAGGTCCACGGCTTGGAAGAAGATTATAAACTCCCGAGTCGAACTGAATGCGATGCGGGCTGTAGGGCAACGGGGCGGGGGAAGACCAGTGGCGTTCTAGCAGTGCTATTCGCAGCAATCACTGACGCGGAGATTCGGGGACTGAGAATCGTGCGCAGACCCCAGGACTTGGAGACGCCAAACCCGGTAGAAACTGCGGCATCAGCAGAGGGGCAGCCATTGTGAGTCGCTCCACCCCCGGTGATTCTGAGACCCCGCCCCACCCCACCTACAACCCTGCCCAAGCTGTGCGCCTGCCTACCTGCAGCATACCCTAAGGGTCTGCAGCTGACACAGAACTCCAATAGATCCAAACTCCAAACACTGAGGAGAAAGGCCTGCAGGTCATTTCCCCCCAGTGATACCTCCCAGTGATAACTACAACAAGACTGTGCACCCAGCCTTCAAAGGCATACAAGAGTGTCCACCTCAGGTGATTGGGGAGGTTGAATCACTGGGCCCTATATAGGACACCTAGCACAGAAAGCCAAAATGCAGAGACTAAGAAACAGACCACAAAAGACAGAAATGAAGGAACGCAAACAACTGGATATAGGGTTCAAAACCATGGTTATTAGGTTTTTCAAGAATTTTCTAGAGACTGCTGATAAATTTAGTGAGACCCTCAAGGATATGAAAAAGAATCAGCTAGAAATTAAGCATACACTGACTGAAATAAAGAATAATATACAGAGATCCAACAGCAGACAAGAGGATCGTAAGAATCAAGTCAAAGATATGAAATATGAAGAAGCAAAACCGACCCAGCCAAAAAGGCCAAAAGAAAAAAAAATCAAAAAGTATGAAGATACTGTAAGGAGTCTCTGGGACAACTTCAAGCGTACCAACATCAGAATTCTAGGGGTGCCAGAAGAAGAGAGAGAACAAGATATTGAAAACCTGTTTGAAGAAATAATGACAGAAAACTTCCCCCACATGGTGAAAGAAATAGACTTCCAAGTCCAGGAAGCGCAGAGAACTCCAAACAAAAGGAACCTAAGAAGGACCACACCAAGACACATCATTATTAAAATGCCAAGAGCAAAAGACAAGGAGAGAATCTTAAAAGCTGCAAGAGAAAAGAAGTTAGTTACCTACAAGGGGGCACCCATATGACTGTCAGCTGATTTCTCAACAGAAACTCTGCAGGCCAGAA
>PVJC01053242.1:0-10900 GCA_004026665.1 Murina feae | reverse complement strand
ATTGGGTTTAATAATCCCAAGCCTAGCTTTAATAACGAGAGGGGAAAAGGAACCTCTCCAAAGAGATGCGCGGGCTCCCTTCCTCCTCCAGCTCTGCGCGTAACTCTCCCAATGTCTCTTCTCCGCGACCCAAAACCGAGGCTGTCTTTTCGTGTCCCGATCAGTTATGGGGTGGTTTTTTTGGGTTCCCTTCTGCTAGTAGCCTGCGTAACCCCTTCCCACACTCAGGTCACACTGGTGCCACCAGCTCGGACTTAGTGGAGCGCGGGCTGGCCCCGAGGGGAGGGGCGCAGACTCTGCTGAGCAGAGACTTCTGCGCGCGTTCAACTCTCCCACCTGGAATACAAACCACGCTTTTAACAAGCGAAATCTGATCTGTCCGTGAGGAGGTGCAGGGCTTGTCTGGGTCCACGAATTCTTGGCTTGAGCTCCGGTGTTCCTGGGTTCCTGGCTGTTCCCTGGGTGACCTGTTTGCAGTATCCCTGGATGTATACGTTTCTTGTAACAGTCACCCAAGATGGCCTGGTCCCCGCAGCCGAGTCCGCAGCTCCGGGAGAGATTTCAGCAGCAGTGGAGGCAGCGCCCGGTTAAGGGAGCCCCATTCGGGTTCTCCAACAGTCCTCTGGAGTATAGCTGTTGCACACCCACAAATTTCCACGGTTGGTACATCCACACACCCTCCATTCCTTCACTCTCTCTCTCACTGTCTTTCAGTCTGCCTTCTCATCGGCAGCCATCTTCCTTCCCCAGCAGACAACTTTTAACCTCTAAACAGGCAGTTGTATTGATCAGGAAGCTTCCCATTCCCCATTTAAAGGTTGGGTCCCAGCCTTCTAGACCTCATTTCTGGTCAATAAAAGGCCTAGAGTTAACCCAAAGGAAATCTGGTCTATTGATCACACCCTCTTTCTGGAAAGCTGCTTCCTGATGTAGTGAAACTTTTTCCAGCCCAGTGAAGCACCCCAACTTCTCTTTCAGGTAATAGTCAGCAACACAGCAGTAAATATCACCATGCAGGGAGAACAAAGGGTAAAATATTTAACTGCAGCAGTGTTTGACTACATTCTGCACAGTGAGAAAACCTGAAGCCATTTCAAGGTCCACCATTTCTTACTTCTTTTCAGTTGGGTCTAATTTCTAAGCCTTCTAAATCTCCACTTTACAGCTAATGAAAAGAAAATAGGATTCCATCGAGTCTCCTACCTACCTATTCCCGGACTTCTGTGAGAATCAAATGAGATGAGGCACATGAAAACACTTCACAGACATTTGGTTAAAGTGTAAATGTTTCCACCTGGGTATAAAGCAAGTCGTGTTCCTGGGCTAAAGAAACTGCAAGAGGGCTAGTCACTAGGGAGAGGAAGCTGGGCATTGCTACGTGACATTACCTGGATGGTCAGACACTTAGCATATTAGCCATATATATACTAGGGGCCCGGTGCACAAAAATTTGTGCACTCGGGGTGGAGGGAGTCCCTCAGCCCGGCCTGTGCCCTCTCACAGTCTGGGACCCCTAAGTGGATGTCCTATGATGGCCCCAGTCTGCCAGGCACCTTTTGTGTGTGTGTGTGTGTGTGTGTGTGTGTGTGGCCACTGGGGACCTGCCCCCAGCTGCATCTGAGGCTCGGAGCAGTCCTCCTGTGTGTGTCTACCTGCTGGGGACCTGCCCCAGGCACACCGTGGAGGCTTGGAGCAGGCACCCCCTCTATGTTGATCTCTCAGACTCTTGCCCTCCCCTGCATGTTGTTCTCTTTTTTGAGCTGTGGCCAGGGCTGGGTGCAGCCTGCCTCCCACGCTTGCCTACTGCCCATCTTCCTCCAGCCACCAGAAAGCAGGGAAAACCCCACCTCGTGGTCAGGCCAGCCTTTTCCTGCTCCCTGATCCCTGGAAGGGACCTGGGAAGCCGCCAAACAGGCCGCCAACTCTTTCCCACTCACCCGTCCCCTGCAGCCTTGCTTTCCCACTTCTCGGTGCCGCCAAGGGGTCTGGGGAGCTGCCAAGCAGGACCCCGGCCCCTGCAGCCTTGCTTTCCTGCTTCCCGATGCCCTGCAAAGGGCCTGGGCAGCCACCAAGCAGGCCGAGACCCCCCCCGCCGCCTCTTACCCACTTCCCGGTGCCCTCCAACCCTGCCACCTCTTACCCGCTTCCCGGTGCCCTCCAACCCTGCCGCCTCTTTCCCACTCACAGGTCCTGGGTCCTGCGCTGTCCCGCCCTGCAGCCACTCTGTGCACTCGGGAGGTCCCTCAGCCCGGCCTGTGCCCTCTTGCAGTCTGGGACCCCTCGGGGGATGCCCACCTGCTGGCATGCCTGACCAGCCTGGGTGAGGGGCTTTAAGGCTGCCCACAGCTCCCATTGACCCAAAGTCCCAGCAAGGCTGGCTGGACGCAGATTCTGCGATTTCTCTCCTATAATTGATGCTGTTCCTTTAAGGCCTGGCGTTGGTTTATCTTCTATAATTGATACACTGTTCCTTTAAGGCGGCCTTCTAACTAACGAAGCCTCCTTTGCTTCACCTCGCAGCATCTATAATGAAACAATTGTTACTTTTACGGGTTAGGCCGGAGCTGCTCTTTCCTTCAGCTCCGGAGGATTCTATGATTGTTACATTGTTTCAAAACTGCTAGAGGCGCAGCTTCACTTTCGCTCCTGCCGCAATGGAAAGGGCTGTTTACTCAGGTCCGTGAGTGGTGGCCGCCATGTTGGCTGGGCTAATTTGCATACAGCCGCTCTGATTGGCTGGTGGGTGTGGCTTACCCTGTCTCGGAGAAACGGTTAATTTTAATATTTCGCTTTTATAGAGTAGATTTCAGATATATATTTCAGATATATATACACACACACGTATACTTCTGAAATATATATATCTAATCTAATAAAAGAGTAATATGCAAATTAACCATCACTCCAAGACACCTAAACCACCCCCACCAGCCAATCAGAGTGGCTGTATGCAAATTAACCCAGCTAAGATGGCGGCCGGCAGCCATGGAGCTAAAGCAAACAGGAGGCTTCTGTTGCACCAGCAATGGAGTTGAAACTGCCTGCCTAGGCTGGCTATGGCCTCCACTCAAGGCAACAAAGTTTCAATTATAGAAGACAGATAAACCCCAGAAACCTGATTCCAGCCAGCCTCGCTGAGACATAGGGTCAATGGGAGCTGTGGGCAGCCTGAAAACTCCCCTCAGTCCCTCACCCAGGCTGGCCACACCCCCAAGGGGTGAGGGTTCCCACTGGGGGGCTTGGCCAGCCTGCAAACAGCCATCAGCCTCTCACCCAGGCTGTCCAGGCATGCCAGCAGGTGGACATCTCCCAAGGGGTCCCAGACTGTGAGAGGGCACAGGCAGGGCTGAGGGACCCTCCGAGTACACAAATTTTTGTGCACCAGGCCCCTACCCTAGTGTGTGTGTGTGTGTGTGTGTTCATCCATAAATATAAATATTAAGTATATTTGTATATATTTAATCAAGTCTGTGAGGTTGTGCTCATCCATCCTCAAGCAATCACTTAAGTTATCTTCATCCCAATACTGCCAGTTGTAGATCTGTATAGGCATATGATCTACCTGAGTCTATCTGACTGTTAATGTCAAGGTTATATCAAGAAGATGGTGTCAAATTATGCAACTTTGCTGTAACAAGTCTTCCTTCTATCTTTGTGCATTCCACATTATTATGTTGCCTAGCATATTAAAATTCTTCTTTTCATTATTTAAAAACATTAGCTATTAGAATTCTAAATATTACCAGAAAGTCATTTTTAAAAATGCCACACAATTTTTAAATGATTTGTCACTAAATAATCTTGTTTGATTTTCTTGTGATTTAGTCATATTTAATGAAACTGTTTTCTAAAACTTTAGCAACTTGATTTTATTCACATGCCCAGTTTTATTTGTTGAGTCATATTTGTCATTGGGTGATTCACCATAAGACAAAATGTTCCCTCTGTGTGGGAGCCTATCTTGTGAAGCTCTTAGATGTGAAGCTGCCCTCCCTTCACATGAGAAGGCTCATCAGTTCAAGTGCCTGCTAGGAACAGGAGGGTCATGAGTGAAGTGAGCTACATGGAGATTCTAGTTGACTAGTGAGCCCATGTTGATTTGAAGGTGCAGCTACTTGCTGCTACAGAATACAGACCCAGTTGCTGATATTCTAGTTTTTCAAAAGAGGCCATAAATTTGGATTTTTATGTGCAGCTCCAAAGGTTTGTGTATAGGAATCAAATTAAATTTAAAAGTACTTTATGGGCGAAATGAATACCACACAAACAACAAAAGTCAGGTCCACAGGCTCCCCTGTGGCCTCCCATCCCCAAGCTTATCCTTCTAGAATATCTTAATCTATTCCTCAGCATCAACAGTTGGCATTAGCCCCATTTTGATCATTTGTCTAGTTGTGTATACTGTGTTTGTGCTTCATTTTCAGGTGTTTGGGACATTATTAACCCTTAAATGGCCAATAAATGGAAAAGTTATAACAATGTTGAAGACATTAGCAAGAATACACATAAAATTATGGGGAGGATATTAGAGAAAAAAACACAAAAAATGATGAGAAACAGAAGTTGCACACTCATAAGGGACACATTATTTGGGAATAGGGATTATAAGTAGAGGGAATGTTACATATGAAAAGTCCATGATATGCAAGAAAAGTAATTTAAAAAATAGGAAAAATTTTGAGTGTTGGCAGTATGATTCAGCATACAAAATAAATGTCTATTAACCTAGTACTTTTCAAAAGAAGGCTAGCAATTTACTCAAGAACTTGAAGATTATACATTGTCAAAGTCCTGTGGATATAACTTTTGTGCCAAGCCATAGGCATGTCCTTTGGATCAAGTTATATCTTGTAATGAGGTGGCAAAAGTGTGAATATTATAACTATTCAGGAGTTTGCTGTGATATTTATGGGTGTCATTAGTGAAGAGATTTATGTGCCTCAAATGACTTTTGATATTGATGGACTGCTTGCTCTTTTTTATTATGATAAAATACAGGGATTCCAAAAAATGTATACACATGTAACAGCTAGCTCAATTGATGTTTCTTTTTTTTCAGATTTAATCCATTGGAATTAATAATTATTCAAAGTGTATATACATATACATTTTTGGGGGGCACCCTATATATATAACATACAATTTACTGTTTTAACTGTTTTTAAATGTGCAGTTTAGTACATTCACATTATGATACAACCATCATCACCATTTATCTCCAGAACTTTTTCATCTTTTCCAACTGAAATTCTGCAGCCATTAAACACTAACTCCCCATATTCTTCTCTACCAGCCACTGGCAACATCATTCTACTTTCTGTCTTTATAAATTTGACTACTTTAGATACCTCATATAAGCGAAATAATTCAATATTTTTTCTTCTAAAGCTCTTTTTTAATTAAAAAAGAGATTTATTCATTAAGCTAACAAATAGTTTTTGAACCCTTAGTATGTGCTAAAAATGGATCTATGTGCTAAGGATACAGTTGTGAAACAACAGACTGATTCCTTGTTATTTGGGTGAGTGACAGGAGCCAGATTATGAAGAGATACATAAACAATATAATTTTAAAGTAGACTGAATATTAGATGTCCAAGTGGAGATGTAGAGTGGGTAGTTAGATAATAGATGATTCTACCTGGCATGATCGAGGGTTAAGAATTGAAGTCATTGTCTAAAGCTGGTATTGAAATCCACTAGCTGGTGGAGAATCTAGAAAGAATGTGAATATAGAGCTACACATGCTCCAGATTTAGAAGTTGAGCAGTGGAGAAGGAGCTTGTACAGGAGAACAAGAAAGAATGAACAGTGAGAAAGAAGATAGGTGGATATGGTGATTCAAAAGCCAAAAGAAAATATTTCCAAAAGGGATGAAGTGATCAGCTGAGCTGAATACTGCTGAGACCTAGAGATGAAGGACAAGAGATGACCATTGGATCTGGCATCAAGGAGGTCTCTGGGGGACCATGCGGGTCCAGGGAAGTGAGCGAAATAGCAATGGCAGCTGTGGACAATTCTTTTGAGCGGTTATGTCATGAGGGAAGGTCATGGAATAAGATATGGTTCCTGAAAGAGTATTTCTCAGTAGGTGGCAGAAGTTTATACTCACCTTTCAAGATCAGAGAGCCATTTCCCTCGCTATTTTGAAGGAAATGCCTCAGAAATTGCTGCTTTTTAAGTTATTAACAAATCCCTATTTGTAAATAAAAGAATTTCAGTAAAAAGTTTTGTTTCATCAAACCTAAAGGATAATTTAAAACATTCTGGCAGCCCTGATGGTTTGGCTCAGTGAATTGAGGTTCGGCCCCGTACTGAAGGGTCCAGGGTTTGATTCTGGTCAAGGGCATGTACCTTGGTTTGGGGTTCAATCCCCAGTAGGTGGCATGCAGGAGGCAGCTGATGGATATTTCTCATGGATGTTTCTAACTCTCTATCCCTCTCTTTTCCTCACTGTAAAATCAATAAAATATATTTAAAAATAAAAAAATTAAACATGTTGGTAGTTGTTTGTTCTCTAAGCAATTTATGGCAGCAACTTGAATAGTAGGTCATGTTTTAGCTTAGATAAAATAATGTTTCATACTCAGATGGAAACTTTTCCATTTCAAAATGATTTTATGTGCCAGAATTATTATTTATTATTAATCAAATAGTGTAGGTAGACATAACAGAAGAAGAGAAGGGATAACAAATTCTTAGATGATTCCAACAAAGGCATGATGCTGGCAACACTCAAAGCCATTAGTCACCATCCTTTAATGGCTTCAGCTTGGATTATCAGGTCGGTAGTCCAGAAGTAAGTAAAGTAAGAGCAGCACAAGCATCAAAGAGGAACAGATAAAGACAGTAAGTTTTGAACCATTTCAAAAAAGGCCCTCCACAAAAATTTAATAATAGTGCTCAACGATTAACTGCTGTCCAAGAGTTAGAATTTCTGCATGATCTTCCAATTTTAGTTAATAGTATTTTCTTAATCAATAAATTTTGGGCAAAATGTGGTTTAAGAGCATGAATAAACTTAAATTTTCTCTCTGAAAACACACTGTATCATTTCTCTTTAAATAAAACCCACACCATTGAAAAACCCATGCATTTTCAAGCCAAAGGAAAATGGCTGGAGGAGGGAAGCTGCCCCCTTACACTGTCCCAGCTGCTTCAGCCCCAGAGTGTAACTCTCTCCAGATGTAACCCCTCACTCCAACTCCCTCCTCCTAAGTTTTGTCTTGAGTAAAACACAACTAAAATATTTTTTCCCCGCATGTGAACTCAGAAGCAGGAGATATGGGATTGCAACTTCAGTGATAAATACTTGGTAGAACATGGTTCTCCTGCCCTTGGGTACACAAATAAAGGTAATGGGAAAAAAAGAATACTTAAAGTTGGGTCAAAAGGACTAGACTTAAAAATATATGTAACTTGTATCAAAGGAAATCTTGGTTCTGAACTAAAAAGGACAACTTACTTGTGACAACTTTCACAGACAATAGTATTAGAGAGAGAGAGAGAGAGAGAGAGAGAGAGAGAGAGAGAATGGGAAATGGTTAGGCAGCCAAGGCAATAATTTATGCATAATATTTATGATAATAGAATGACTTTAAGAAACAGAAGCCTTGGTGGGACATAACTGGTCGTGAGGAAAAAGAGGAATCCACAATGACAAAAAGACTTTGGCCCTGGTCAAACATAAAATAAGGGAGGAAATGATAATGATGTTATGAATCATTTTCTCTGATAGTCAATGCCTTGATGACTAGAATGACTACTGTGAGGTGACAAGACTGTGATGGGTAGTGTCCAGGGTATGACTCCAAAGAAGTCACTGATAAATTAGATTTTACTTCTTAAATCTTCAGATTTACAAATTACCAAGCACAAAATGGACTCTAATTTTTACATTGAAAGCTATTTGTGGGTATAATCCAAATAGCTGGAACCTATATTCGACCTTAGGGTGAAGAGTCCAATAGCATATCTGTGTGTGATAAAGAAGGGTATTATAGTTAATCAACATGTGCTTATACTTAACTGGAAGAGATAAAAACAAAATGTCACGTATCTGTGAATGATATCTATATATGTAGAATCCTAATATGCAAATAGACCAAATGGTGGAACAACCAAACAACCGGTCACTATGACGTGCACTGACCACCAAGGGGTGCACATGGAACATGGTAGGCATTGGCAGCAGGTGGCAGAGCATGGAACGTGACAGGCATTGACTGCAGTGAGATGGTGGAGCAGGTAAGTAAGCAGGGATGCCAGACCAAGACGAGGCACCAGACATTATCATTGGGGCAAGCCTCTGGTAATTACTGAAAATTCTTTGCTCTTGTGCGCCATGCTCCTGCCCAGCAGCTCGAACCTGCTGCCAGAGCTGGAGCTGCCACTTGCACCCACTGTTGGTGCCCAGTGCTGGCCCCAATCACTTGAGGCTGTCAGCATGTGGGAGCAGCTGCTGTCACCCCAATTGCCCTCAGGGTTCTCTACCTCCTCCTGCTCCTGAGGAGCAATCAGGGCTGGAAGCCACCTCTCACACCCACTGCTGGCACAGGCCTCATTCACACCCAGCAGCTGGTACTGGAGCTGCCACTTGCACACACTGCCAGTGCCTAGCCCTGGCCCAGATTGCTCAGTGGGGGTGAGTGGTGGCTGCTGCCCCGATCGCCCCTGGGGGCTTCTACACCTCCCAGTGTTCCTGAGGGGCAATTGGGGCAACAGCTGCCACTCACACCTGCTGCTGGCCCTGGCCCCAATCACTTTGTGCCTTCAGCAGGTGTGAGTGGGGCTGGCACCATCAGTGCATTGGAGCAGCAGAGGCGGGAGCGGGGCTGTTGGCAGACAAGGGAGAGGGCACGGAGGATGAGCTGAGACCCACCCCTGTGCCCACTGCAGCCTAATGGCCCACAGTTCCTTTCAACGTGCATGAATTCATGCATGGGGCCCCTAGTATATCTTATAAGTATGCTAGCGGCCCAGTGCACAAAAATTTGTGCACTTGGGAGGGGGGGGTCCCTCAACCCGGCCTGTGCCCTCTCAAAGTCTGGGATCCCTTGGGGGATGTCCACCTGCTGGCGTACCTGGCCAGCCTGGGTGAGGGGCTGATGGCTGTTTGCAGGCTTGCCAAGCCCCCCAGTAGGGACCCTCACCCCATAAGGGTGTGGCCAGCCTGGGTGAGGGCTGAGGGCCATTTTCATGCTGCCCACAGCCCCTTCAGGTTTCGGGTTCCTACTGGGGTGCCTGGCTGGAAGGAGGTATCTGGGGTTTGTTTATCTTCTATAATTGAAACTTTGTAAGCTTAAGTAGAGCTCAGGGCCTGCAGGGCCCTGGCTTCCTCCATTGCCCAGGGCAACTCCAGCTCCGTGGCTGCCGCCATCTTGGTTGAGTTAATTTGCATATTTGCTGCCCGCCATCTTGGTTGAGTTAATTTGAATATTTGCTCCTGATTGGTTGGTGGGTGTGGCTTGTTGGGATGGCTTGTGGGTGTAATGGAGTAAGGGTTAATTTGCATATTACTCTTTTATTAGATTAGATATGTTTACCAGACTGGAGAAGAATCTGAAATTCAAAGGAGGCATTTTTAACCATTCACTATTCATGAACAATGTCAGCCTTGTAGTAATATTGTCATTATAGTAACAGTTTTGAAAGAAGACTCCTTTGAAGATAACACTTGTTATCCTCAACATGTGAAGGTTGGCAAATATGCTAGTTACCTCATTTGCTAGTATAGCTCCATTCATATATGCTTATTGCTCTTTCCCGTATATTTTTAAAAAATGTTTGATATACATATAATATATACCTGTTATCACAGATATGATACTTCATTATACTTAAATCATGATGTGTAATTTAAGAGGTATCCCCCCCCTTTTTTTTGTTTGCATGAGAACCCTCCTCTGGTGTATATTAAGGAGAACTATCCTGTGATTATCTCAATACCTGTCATATGACTGGGTCAGAGGTAGTGTAGAGGAGAAGGTCAGTAGGAAGATTTTCTCTGCTTCTAGAACATCATGGGCCTCTCCTACCATTGAGAACTTCTAGCCATGGCCACCTCAAATGGATGCTGCTCCCTCCACAGAAACTACAGTGGAGAAGAGAGTTCAGGGTATGTCACATTTTACTTTCTTTGCTCTGTACCTTTGTCATCCAAAGCAACTGCATAGCTTAGATAGCAAGCTTGTCTTGCTCTCATACAAGCTACTTACATTATTATATACTATAGGCTCAGGGCACAGGAGTGGGGGTGGAGCAGGAGATCCCTTCAGCCCAGTCTGCACCCTTTCAAATATGGGACCCCCTCAGGGGGATGTCCAACTGCCTATTTAGGCTGATCCTGGAGATTGGACCTAAACTGACAGTTGGACATCCCTTTCACATTCCTGGACTGCTGACTCCTAATCACTTGCCTGACTGCCTGATCACTCCTAACTGCCCACCCTTGCTGGTCTGATCTCCCCTCACTGCCTCTGCATGCTGGCCTGGTTGCCCCTAACTGCTCCCCCTGCCAGCCTGGTCACCCCATGCAGTCTGCTTGTTTAATCATTCGGTTGTCCCTCACTAACCCCCTGCTGGCCTGGTTGCTCCATGCAGCCTGCTTGATCAGTCATTTGGTCATGCCTCACTAACCCCCCAGCTGGCCTAGTCATAGGCAGCCATCTTGTGAGGGCATAACCATAAATTTGAATATTGCCTCTTTATTAAGTAGAATCTTATTTGTCTCAAGTCTACAGGTTGGTACATCTACACTGGACTTAGGTGGGGTGGTTCCACTCCATGTATCTCTCAACCTCCTCCTCTTCCTGGGACAAGGAGGTTAAACCTGGCCTTCCACAGTAATGGTAGACTTGGTGGGGAATATGCTTTATTAGGCATGTACTTTTTCAAGCCTC
>PVJC01053241.1:0-10863 GCA_004026665.1 Murina feae | reverse complement strand
TCCCACTCCCCGGTGCCCCGCAAAGGGCCTGGGAAGCCCACCAAGCAGGCCACTGACCCCCTCCCCCGCTGCCTCTTTCCCACTCCCCGGCCCGCCACCTTGCTTTCCCACTTTCTGGTGCCCTGCAAGGGGCCTGGGAAGCCCACCAAGCAGGCCACTGACCTCCTGCTGCCTCTTTCCCACTCCCCGATGCCCTGCAAAGGGCCTGGACAGCTGCCAAGCAGGCCACCGACCCCCTGCCACCTCTTACCCGCTCCCCGATGCCCCACAAAGGGCCTGGGAAGCCCACCAAGCAGGCCGCCAATCCCCTGCCACCTCTTACCCGCTCCCTGGCCCGCCACCTTGCTTTCTCACTTCCTGGTGCCCTGGTGCCCTGGTGCCACTTCCAACTGCCAGCATAGGCTGGCAGTTGCAACAGAACCCTTTGGTTTGCTCTAGTTCCATGGCTGTTGGCTTCCATCTTGGCTGGGTTAATTTGCATACAGCCGCTCTGATTGGCTGGTGGTAACGGTCACATTTGCATGTTTCTCTTTTATTATAGAAGATTTTTTTTCCCCAAAGGAAGTTATTGAGGAAACAGTACTCTTAGGAACCACACCTGTGGAATTGAAGAAAGCAGGACAGTCAGAGGGAGAAAGAGAACTGTACTGTACTCCCCGTGAAGGCCTCTGCTTTTCCAATGGGGAGATCTGGAGTATAATGGGCCTGTGGGGAAGGGAAATTACAGTTGGGTCTCTCTGCTTTTCTTGTGCATTTATTTTAATTTTGCCTCTTACAGCTCTGTGATTTTAAGTTACTCATTCAACTTCTCTAACCTTAAGATTTTATATCACTAAGTGTATCTCTGCCCTTTATTGTGAAAAAGTCTGCACTTGACTAATACGGAAGGGATACTTTTGTAATGATGTCATGTCTAGGGATAGGAGGACAGTATGATGGGGAAAACTAGAGAAAAAACAAAACCCTTTCTCTTTTCTTTAAAAATGTATTTCAATTTGCTTGTGTCAGGGTCTTATACATTTTACAGAGAAATGAGGAAAATACAGCTTATTAGTTTTGTTTCTAAACACACAGGAACTGTGTCTACATAGCAACCAGCAAAAGATGGAGAAGGGCAAGTTTCAGCTGAGGTCCAGATGCTTGCTGATAGTCACAGTGTAAACGAAGCAGCTGGTGGGGTCACTGAGTCCCCTGTTCATCACTAAGATGCTTGGCCTTGTGTGGACATAATTGCAAGTTGCTGATGGGGAAGAAAATATCCATATAGACAGAAAAATAGCATTATACATGATTCCAGTCCAGTATGTTTGAATATAAATGTCTCTTTTTGTACTCTCATAGTAAGTGGGAGTCTTAGGCAGCCAATTATAACAGCAGGGGCAGCCATAAAGACAGTAGGGATATGAATGATGACAGGATAAATAGTCTTCCATTCTGTTGCAGATAATCAGAGAGGAAAACTTCAAAACATAGTATTCTGTGAGCCTTCACAAGCTGGTAGGTCTTAACTTATTTCATTTTATCCTTTTTACAACCATAGTCTCTCTAGAAGGCATAAATCATTGTAATGACTAGAAGGGGAACCCATAGACCCTTACTTCTTTTTTAAAAAATATTTTTTTATTCATTTCAGAGAGGAAGGGAGAGAGAAAGAGAGAGAGAGAGAAACATCAATGATGAGAGAGAATCATTGATTGGCTGCCTCCTGCATGCCCTGCCACAGGGGATCAAGCCTACAACCCAGACATATGTCCTGATTGGAACTGAACTGTGACCTCCAGGTTAATAGGTCAACATTTAACCACTGAGCCACACAGACCGGGGAACGCTTTCTTCCTTTTATGGTATCTGAGGACAAGACTGGAGACCCTTCAGGATGTGATGCCATTGAGTTAAAACTCCCAGGCCCTGCCTTAAGACTTCAGTCAATGCATCTAGATTCCAGACTAGGGCATTTAGTCTCATTATCCCCTACCTTCAACTCAGCAGAGAGGGGAGGAGAGCCAAATATTTGTGTCTAAAGAGAGGAGGAAGTAAGCCTTTTCAGTTCCTCCTTCCTCTTCCTTACCCTCCTCTACTTCTAGAGCCTGTATGAACATTGGAAATGCGATTATTTTAAAACTGAATTTATCCAGTGTTATGATCAATCAATTTTTTCTTTTGAGGTTTTTCATTTGCTTTATGTGTTAAAAATCCAAATAATATAATACACATGTAATAACTTGAATTGAAACACAATAAAGCATTTAATAAGTATTTGTTAATCATTCAGTGCGTGTTTGTGTATGTACTAGGTACCCCAAGGCCCCACAAACAACTAGAAAAATAGTGCCCCATGTTGCTGCCTTATTACCTCTCATTCACTCTTCAACCTCCTGCAATATGACATCTACTCCTCCAAGTTTATTGAAATTTCTCTTTCCAGGGTCAATGACCTCTTTTTTGATAAATTCAATAGACAGTCAGTCCTTACCTGACTTTCCTTCTTGAGAAGACTCTTCCCTGGATTTTGGGATGCCATGCTACCTGGCTTTCCTACTACTTCTTTCTGGTGCTTCTTTTTTCAGTCTCTGGCACATTTCTTCCTATTCTGCCAATCCCTAAAATGTTGGTGTTCCTCAGGATTCCTCCATAGGCTTCCTCCCCTCCCCTCTTCTCCCGCTCTTCTCATTCTACTCAACTTCCCTGAGTAAGCAGAGCCACTCCATTGGTTCTGTCATCCCTAATTATATATATACTAGGGGCCTGGTGCACAAAAATTTGTGCACTCGGCGGGTGGGGGGGGGTCCCTCAGCCCAGCCTGTGCCCTCTCGTAGTCTCAGACCCCTTGGAGGATGTCCACCTGCTGGCGTGCCTGGTTAGTCTGGGTGAGGGGCTAAAGGCTGTTTACAGGTTGCCCACAGCTCCCATTGACCCAACATCCCAGCGAGGCTGGCTGGAATCAGGTTTCTGGGTTTATTTATCTTCTATAATTGAAACTTTGTTACTTTGAGTGGAGGCCTAGGCAGAGAACAAAGCCTCCTGTTTGCTTCAGCTCGGTGGCTTCTATAATTGAAACTATGTTGCCTTGAACAGAGAGAGGCCCAGCCGGTCTAGGCAGACAGTTTACTCCTGGTGCAATGGAAGCCTCCTATTTGATCTAGCTCCGTGGCTGTCGGCCTCCATCTTGGCTGGGTTAATTTGCATATAGCCACTCTGATTGGCTGGTGAGCGTGGCTTAGGTGTCTCAGAGTGATGGTCAATTTGCATATTACTCTTTTATTAGATTAGATATATCTCATATGGCTCCTTACATATGTGATTGTCTTTAAGATTTGTACTTTCATCTGAATCTTCACACTTGGACACCATCCCAGACATAGGATTGCTCCTTTGATATCTTGTCTTTGTTGCTTCATGGGCATTTCTATTTTAATATAGTCAAGAAAAAATTTATCACACTCTTCCACAAATTTGACTCTTCATATTCAGTGTTTTTCCTTCTTAACTGAAGAATCCACAGCATATATATCAGAGATATAGATGGCATGGTTACCACTTATTTCTCTCAGTCTCCACACATTCAGTCAATCACCAAGTTCTGTGGAATTTAACTAAAAAAAGTTCTAAAAGAGATTCACGTTCTTTCTTTTCCCTACTAATACCCTAATCTGAATCTCAACATTTCTTTCAAGATTACTATGTAACTCCTCACTTAAGCATGCAAAATTTGGAAGAGAGAACAGACTAGTAGGAATAAAGTGTTAATGATTGCCAAACTGGGATGACCAAGGGTCCATAGGATGTGTGACAGCATTTCTTTTATGTTTCTACTAGTATCCCAGTGCACAGATTTGTGCACATTGAAAGGGAAATAAGTAGAAGAAATATTTTAATATTGCTATTTGCCCTTTCTCCTTCAGTGGCTGGGAGCTGGAAGTGGCCCTGCCCTGCCCCCTGCCCCCTGCAACTGGTTGCACCCACCTTGGCCTGCTGCCACTGGCTCACCGACTCCACCATCCCACCGCATTCCCATTTTTGTCAGGGCCCATTGGGACCGGCAGCGCCTCCTCCGCCGCCTGCTGCCAGTGCGGCATGGCCAACACCGTCCTGTTCCACGCTGCTCCCTAGTGGTCAGCACACATCGTAGCAAGTGGTTGAACCACCACCTGAGGGGACAATTTGCATATTGGGCTTTTATTAGATAGGCTTATGATCACCTTTCAGTTCATAGAGAGTTGGCGTCAGAAGGAAAATTGATAATCACTTCCACAGCTAATCTTGTCACCTCTTTCCTCTTCCAACCATCCCTTTGGCTCTTCTCCTGTGCCCTCAACCTCAAGTGCCTCAAATCCTACGAGGTTCTGATATGTCTTCCATTTCCATCCTGTCTTAGTGTCTGTAGATTCTTACCGTCCAGAGATGGAGAACTTTTAGGTATTTCAGATGCTTCAGTCCATAAACAAGACACAGTATTTTGGGGGGCGGGGAGGGTAGGAGGAGGGGTGTTAGCATTGAGTGGTTCCCTGGCATAACTTTTCTGCCTTACTATATTATAAAAATATTTCTCTCTCAGAACTAGAGGATGGAAAAACAAGGTACAATTTTATATTCGGTTAATGGTTCTGCCTACCTGCTGATTTTCTCCTGTTGAATACTCTGTCCCTTCTACAGAATAAACCTTCCAAAAGGTAGGTCCAATCATATCACTTCCCTGCTGCACACTTCCATGGCTTCCCATCGCCATCAAGGTAACTACAGCTTCTTTACATAGAGGCCCTGTTCGTTTTCTTTTGTATTTTATCTCTTGCCACGTTCTCTTCTTCCCAGCCCAACTAAGTTGGATTTCTTTCAAGCTCCATGTCATTTAGTTCTCTGTTACCTCCATTCTGTTGTGTGTGCTGTTTCCCTTGTCCTGACACAGACCTTGGAATCATGACAATCTCATTATTTTGCTTAAGTGGTCTTTCTTTACCATCTCTAGTTCTCCTTTCCACAAGCAGATCAGTGAAAATGTGAATTTGAGTCTCATGAGGGTATTTATTTATATCCTTTTATTTTGTTTTTGTTTTGTTTGTTTATTGAATCCTCCCAATAGCAGCAAAACTGAAGTTGAATTCCCAGTCTCCTGGAATTCCCAGTCTCAGAAATGTGCCTCCTGCCTAGGGAGCACTGTTCTCTCCTGTGTTTCTGCTGGCTGATAATTATCTTCAGGTGGAGAATGGAGGGGTGTGATTTTTAGTTCCGGGCTCCCAGCTGTGGGAGTAAAGTCACGGGCCCCTCCTCTGCAGGTGCATATGAGGACAGCTTCAGTGAGGTGGGACCTGGTATTTAATTTTCAGAGTTGGTGTTACAGAGACATGGATGAGGGATTGTTTTAGCATAAGAAATTAAGTACCTGTCAAGATACTCTGTGGCATGAGCATGGAAAAAACTTCACTCCTCGGTTTTCTGGGCTTAGATTAAATGAGTAGTTATTGGCATCATTATTTAGTAAGAAATTTTCTATCAACAGAGTTGATATATTTTGGGTTCCTATTTTTTTTTCTGTTAGCAAGAAAGATGTCATTATCTGTTAGATGTGGTGCTGGAAGCAAAGCAGAAGGATGCAGAAAATAAAATTGTGAGTTTAAGCAATAACAATATTTAGGAAAGAAAGCAATCCCAGGAGAAAGAATTGGGTAAACTTGATAGGTTTTCTGATTTATCTTTTTTTTTACCAATTTAATTTTCTCCCTACCACCTTCTTCATGGTATGCCTTAAAAATAACTTTAACCCATAAAAAACAGAGTTGGTACATCGGCCACTAGTATACCAATATTTTTACCAGCTTTAGAAATGACCCTCATAATTTTTTCTAAAGTTATGGTGTGTCTGAAGGAAGTTAGCAGCAGAAGACAAAATAAGAGGCACCATTTTACTTTGAGGAATTCTTAAATTCTTTTTTTTTAGTCCAACTAATCTCTTTCTGAAGAGGTGTTGGAGGATGAAAAAATATGAAGAGGTTTTACCTATTTATTTATTTTTTTGTTTTGCTTAGAAGGTTGTAATAAAGCCTAACTCCTCAGCAGCGGGTATTTTTGAGCCCTGTTTGGTACATGGTATTGCAGGCGCAGACTGTACAAACTTGAGGGGATCTGTTTACCAAGAAGATTCAAGAGAGCCTTGAAGCTCCCGTCCACCTCCTGAGAATCTGCAGAGGTGAAGTCTATATCCAGTTTATGATTCTACTCCTCAGAGATAGTAAGCTAATATGGGCAATGAAATCCAGAGGCATTAAGCACGTTCATTTAGGCAACGATTTCTGTCTTATCTATTAGCAGTCTTTATTAGAGTGGTTAGCAAGTAATTAAAATGAGCCTGATCTGGCTTACTTTTGTCCCCTTTCCCTCCTCTTCACTTAAATAAAGGGTATTGCCTAGCAATGAATTGACCAGTCCTCTGAGAGGGGGATCGAAGGAGAAAGAAGAAAAGCAATGATTCAGTTTTGCCCTGAGACTAGACAAGCCATCTCTAGGTCACGGGCATTGAGTGTCTTTCTGAGAGAAGCTGCAGTTTTATCTGGAAAGTACAGGAAAATACATAAAAAGGAATACTAGTAGACACCATATAGGTTTGCATTGCAGTTGAGACCGTCTTAATCGTTCCTGCACTCCATAGAGTCAGGGATGACAGGCGGCTGGTGGGGGAGGAGGGCTTGGGGAGGGGACATGCAGCTTGAGAGTAGGCTGGAGCATCTGGGCAGCATGTACACAACACTGAGCAAAGTCTCATAAGCCCACACTTCAGACAGTCCTGACAGCCACTGGGACAAACTGTTTTGCCAGTGTAATTGTACAAAGCCAAAAGCAGTCAACAATTGTATTTACCGCTGTGATTTGTTTTCCAAATCTTATTCTCTCCGAGGTCCTCATTTTAATGAGCCAAAGTTGCTCAGTTTAAACACGGTTTTCTCCGGCTGGTGTGGCTCAGTTGAGGTCACGAGTTCAGTTTCTGCTCAGGGTACATGCTTAGGTTGCGGGTTCAATTCTCGGTCAGGATGCATGCGGAGGCAACCAATCGATGTTTTCTCTCTCTTTCTCTCTCTCTTCTCCACCTTCCCCTCTCTCTAAAAATCAATGAAAAATGTCCTCAGGTGAGGATAAAAAAATAACAAAGATTTTGCATGTAAGCATCTTTAAAAAATGTTTTTTTACTGTTTGGTGGCATTACCACATTTCTTCCTGAATATATTTTAATTCCTAGTGAGATCTTAATATAGCCAAAATTCAGTTCTCCAATATGTCAGAGTACTTTGTTATAGTTAGTTCTTGAGAGCTTGTTGCCTAGATCTGCAAAGAATAGACTGAATTTTGGGAATCATGGCGAATAGATAGAATCACTTATATTTGTTTTCAACTTAACTGAAGAATATAGGTAACCAGATGAATGAAATGATATGACAATTAACTAGATTTTTTTTCTGCTTAACTTTCTGGAACCAAGGATTCTATAAGGCAGAGAAAGTTCAGAAATGAAATGCTCATCAAATTTATATATTATTAATTTTAGATTTTTTTTGCTACCATTAAATTTCTTGTTCTTTCTGCCACCGTGTAGGAAGAGCTAACCAATGGCATGGATAACTAATGATGGAGCTGAATAAGGTCCCCTTCTCTTGTGTGCTCATTGAGACTTGTGCAACCTTGCATTGTGGCCATAAATTTGTTGTCTTATAATTGTGTGTCTTCCTTCCAGATCAGGGGTTGACTTACTATGACCTGCAGGCCAAACTCTGCCCATTTTTAAAAAAATAAAATCGTATACAAACATGACAGCTCTATGTTCTGTTTATATATTGTCTGTTGCCAGTTTGTGCTGCAGTGGCCGAGTTGAATAGTTGCAATAGAGACTGTAAGGCCAGCAGAGCCCAAAGGTGAAGCCTCAGGGGGAAGGAAAGAAAGAGGGCTGCTTGACTGTCCTGGGTAAGGTCTCAGGGCTTTTTGAATTCTATATGTTCAGCCTAGAGGGAAAGGGAACAGGTGAGTATTGAGTACAGAAGTCCCAAAGGACTGCACATTTGACTAGTCCGGATCCTGTGTCATATCGCTTGGGAATCACAGTGAGCCCGTGAGGAGTGGGATTGGGGATGATACTGACGGAACCAACGGAGCCCGGATGTCTGCTTGAGCCAGCAACAGGCAATACACGACCTACAAATACCGCCTGCCTCAAACTGCAGTAACGACAGCTTTGTCACATGGTGGGGAGTTAATATAAGAAATTTACTGACTGTGTTAGCCACCAAAGACTTTTATGAGAAGAATAAAATAATGTCAGATCCAAGAAATATGTCAATACCAAAAGCAGTTATTAAAGGGGAATAATGTGCTCAGAATACATACACAAAATGAGTAGATAGTAGGGTCACTGAGTTTACTGACTGGCAAATACTCAGCTCCCTAACAAAATATTATTTATGTAGCTAAGCATATATACTAGTTAGTGTGTGTGTGTGTGTGTGTGTGTGTGTGTGTGTGTGTGTGGCAGGTTTGCTCATTGATTTAGCTCAGCATAGAATTTAATTTTCTATTGTACATTTTTTTAATTTTAAAAAGATGAGCTTGAGTTCTAATATTATGCATCTTGACCAGGAGTTTGAAGTATTATAATCAATGATTTGCTTATAATCAAATAACGTAAAGCTATTCCCAGATTGTTTACTGATTCCTTCTGGTTTATTTTTGCTTCTGTTATTCTTCTCATATCCCACTGTTTTTTCAACAAAAAAGCACTGTGGCCAGTGTATATCCACAAGTAAGCACTGAAAGGAGATGAGAAATCTGGAAAGCTTCATTAAATTTTCAGGACACCAGGGTAAGAATCGCTGTGCCAGATTAGTCATTTACTGGCAAAACCATTTGCTTTAGATGCTCTTGTTATCACCTCGGGGGTTTATAGAAATCTTCTGAGTCCTTTGTTGTTCTCACTTGTTCCGTTTTTGTTGAAGGATGAGTGCACTAGGTTTGTTTTTATATACAGATTTTGCTCAATAAACTCTGAAATTACAATTTGGAAAACATGTAATTATGAAAGCAAGCAAAGCAATAATCATTTTGTATAAAACACAAAAAGCCTACAACTGTAGCAATTAGTGTGGCACACCTAGCTAAACTCAAATTTGAAGTGTTGATGCCAGAATGATGCTTTCAGGTGGCTCAAAAGAATGGAAGTTCTTTAATCTCAAATGAGTTGCAAGTGTTAAGGGACAGACAGCCAGCAGGGTCCCTTCAGGGACCTGGCCAACTTACATATCTTCCCTTCTGAAAGCCCTTGCTTAGCTTTTTCTTTCGTTTGTCTAATCACCAAGGAAGGAATGACTTTCACACTATTTCTACCATGAGCTTGTAAAGCCTTATTCATTTTGATAAATGGCATATACTTTATTTGGTTCTTATTTAAGGTGAATCTAAAGATAGTTTTGCTTTCAAATGGCTTCAGTGTTCTAGATAATTTGAATGATTTGCCTAAAACAATCTGAAAATATTGTTATTACTGAGTAACATAAACTCAGCTTCTGAATTTCCTTTTTTTTTTTTTCCCTTAATGCTGGGAAAATCTCTTTTTACCTGCTCCTAAAGTCCTCAATTTTCTTGTTGTTTTGTTGTTGTTTGTTTGTTTTTCCATCTTCTTTCTAAATAGCTACATTAAAAAAAAGATGACATATAGGTTACTTTCACAATTTGAGTGGTACAGGTTTTATCTGAACTCTCTCAGCTTTATTTAATTACTTTAAAAAGTCTTTGAAAAATAATTTCTGCACACTGTGAGAATCTTTCATCAATGACAGCAGTGGTTAACAATTAGAAATGTACTGCTTGATAACACTCTACTGAACTCTATCATGAAGGTTGTATAGATGAGGAAACTGAAGTTTAAGTTTGAATTATGTATTCAAAACTACATGGCCAGTAGATGGCAGAGCTGGGATCCAAACCCAAGCCACCTGCCTCTAGGGCCTAGCATTGAACATTGCTTCGCTATAGTTGGCTTCATTTTGTACATCTAGCTGAGTATGAATTTCTGTTTAGCTAAGTGGAGATAGACAAGCAGACAGGGTGTATAATGGGGAGTATATGTGGTTCCAGGATGCTTAGCAGCCAATAGGTGCAGGAGGAAGGGAGTGTCAGAGAGTTTCTACATGTTCTTACAAAACTCTTGTAAACCTCATGGTCATCCTGGAGAAATCAAAAGAGATACCAAAGAGCAGCTCCCTAGCTCTGGCTATCTTATTTTTATAGTGCTAATTAGACAATATTGTGCTTTTTTTATTTTAATTTATCTTTATTGTTCAGATTATTACAGTTGTTCCTCTTTTTTTCCCCCATGGCTCCCCTCCTCCCATTTCCCACCCCACCCTCTGTCCCCCGCCCCACTGTCCTCATCCATAGGTGTACGATCATTGTCCATTCTCTTCCTGCACCCCCAACACCCTTTACCCCTGAAAATTGTCAGTCCACTCCCTTTCTATGCCTCTGATTCTGTTTTATTCACCAGTTTATTCTGTTCTTCAGATTTCTTATTCACTTGATTTTTAGGTTCACTTGTTGATAGATATGCATTTGTTGTTCATAATTTTTATCTTTAATTTTTCTTCACCCTCTTCTCAAAGGATACCTTTCAGCATTTCATATAATACTGGTTAGGTGGTGATGAACTCCTTTAGCTTTTTTTTTGTCTGTGAAGCTCTTTATCCGACCTTCAATTCTGAATGATAGCCTTGCTGGGTAAAGTAATTTTGGCTGTAGGTTCTTGCTGTTCATCACCTTGAATATTTCTTGCCACTCCCTTCTGGCCTGCAGAGTTTCTGTTGAGAAATCAGCTGACAGTCGTATGGGTGCCTC
>PVJC01053240.1:0-10948 GCA_004026665.1 Murina feae | reverse complement strand
GGGTCCCACTTGGCAGCTCCCCAGACCCCTTGGCGGCACCAGGAAGTGGGAAAGGAAGGCAGCAGGGGACGGGTGAGTGGGAAAGAGTTGGCGGCCTGTTTGGCAGCTTCCCAGGTCCCTTCCGGGGATCAGGGAGCAGGAAAAGGCTGGCCTGACCACGAGGCGGGTTTTCCCTGCTTTCTGGTGGCTGGAGGAAGATGGGCAGTAGGCAAGCTTGGGAGGCAGGCAGCACCCAGCCCTGGCCACAGCTCAAAAAAGAGAACAACATGCAGGGGAGCGCAAGAGTCTGAGAGATCAACATAGAGGGGGTGCCTGCTCCAAGCCTTGACAGTGTGCCTGGGCGCAGGCCCCCAGCAGGTAGACACACACAGGAGGACTGCTCCGAGCCTCAGATGCGGCTGGGGGCAGGTCCCCAGTGGCCACACATAGACACACACACACATACAAAAGGCGCCTGGCAGACTGGGGCCATCATAGGACATCCACTGAGGGGTCCCAGACTGCGAGAGGGCATAGGCCAGGCTGAGGGACTCCCTCCACCCCGAGTGCACAAATTTTCGTGCACCGGGCCCCTAGTCTAATCTAATAAAGGAGTAATATGCAAATTAACTATCACTCTGTTACATGCCCACCAGCCAAGCCATGCCCATCAGCCAATCAGAGCAGCGTTATGCAAAGTAACCCAGCCAAGATGGCGGCCAGCAGCCATGGAGCTAGAGCAAACAAGAGGCCAGCGATGGAGGAAACTGCCTGCCTAGGCCGGCTGTGGCCTCCGCTCAAGGCAACAAAGTTTCAATTATAGATGATAAATAAACCCCAGAAACCTGCTTCTAGCCAGCGGCCTTGCTGGGACGTTGGGTCAATAGGACCTGTGGCCAGCCTGCAAACAGCCATCAGCTCCTCACCCAGGCTGGCCAGGCATGCTAGCAGGTGGACATCCCCCAAGGGGTCCCAGCCTGAGAGAGGAAACAGGCCGGGCTAAGGGACCTCCCCGCCGAGTGCACAAATTTTTGTGCACCGGGCCCCTAGTTTCCTATTTGTGAAGGCCCACCTTCACAAATGAGGTGGGAGGAGCACCTCTCAGACCCTAAAGCACAGGCATCCTCCCCTTCTCTAGCTTTGCATCACCAAGACCCTCAGACATCAAATAAAAGGGAGTTTCCATCAGAGGACGTGTTCTTACTCTCCTTCACCCGAGGACCACATGCTGCTCTAGATCCTCCCCCAGTACCACAATGCCCCTCTAGATCCTTACCGCAGGACCACAGTACTGCTGTAGATCCTCCCCCACTACCACAGTGCTGCTCTGATCCTCCCCCCAGGATCACAGTGCCACTCTAGATCCTCACCCCAGGACCACATGCCGCTCTAGATCCTCCCCAGTGCCATAATGCCGCTCTAGATCTTCACCCCAGGACCATATTGTCACTCTAGATCCTCCCCCCAGGACCATAGTGCTGCTGTAGATCCTCACCCTAGGACCACAGTACTGTTCTAGATCTTCACCCCAGGACCATATTGTCACTCTAGATCCTCACCCTAGGACCACAGTGCTATTCTAGATCTTCACCCCAGGACCATGTTATCGCTCTAGATCTTCACCCCAGGATCACAGTGCTGTTCTAGAGAGGCCTCAGGGGCCATGGCTAACCTGGGTTCTGGAACAAGATCTTCATTCTGCCATTTATTAGACAGCAAGTAACCTGTCATTACACCTGCCCTGTGTCTCAACTTCTTCATCTGGAAAATGGGAGAAACAGTACAACCCACTTCACAATGTGGAATTAATAAATTAAAAATGTAATGAGCTTAGAACAAGGCCTGGTCTCTAGAATTCACTCAACAAATAGTATCACCTGTCATTATTACTCCCCTCACGGAACACTACACTGCTCCACAATGAGGTACAGGAACACCGTACGTTCAGCCTTTGAAAGTGCTTGACCTCCACGACGTCATGGAAACAGACAGCGTGATGCACCATGACTGGAGCACTTTCCTCTACCTCAACACACACCAGCCGGGCTTCGCTTCAGATCCACGGGCTTCTCCAGCCCAGTTCTTAGAGAGCAGGTGCACACTTGTGTTCTTTCTGGCACGATGCTGGCTGCTCCTTACGACTAACTGCCACGCTAGAGACCTCCAGAAATCACGTCCTTTCCCAGGCACCAGGCCGAGTCCTGCTTTCATGAAATATTCTCCCCATCTCTTCTTCCTGCGCATCTCTACCTCCTGCTGTCTGCTGGCAGTCCTCCTGGTTCCTCACCAGCCATGCCATTTACTCACTAAAACCCAGTCCTCCAAATAACAGCATTTATTGAGGTAGCTCTTCCCATGGCTGATACCAATGCATGCGCCATGTGAGGAAGGCAGCCGCTGTGGCTTCACCTGCTCTTTGCATTTCCTCTCTTCCCAACAGGACTGGAGCCTCAGGTGCTGTCACCTCCAGCTGGGCCCTCCCTCCGGCTCATCTTCCGGAGGGTGGAATGTGTCCTCGCCCAGATGTTATGTTTATAGTGGTTATTGTTATTAAAATATTCTTATCTATTGGAGACAGCTTAAGGACCCCTGTGACCTCTCCCTTGTCTTCCACTCCAGAGGGAATCACTACCTCTGACTGTGTGAGCCCTTCCAGAACCTTCTTTCATGCATTTACACAAAGAGCCACTCTTAAAACCGTGTTGTTTTCAGTGACAGACTATCATAGGTGCCCGTTAACTTGCTTTATTTCACTCAATAACAAATTTTTGTGCCTTTTCGTGATAGCGTGAATAGCTCTACCTATGTTTTGGCTGCTACAGTGCATGCCACCGTGTAGACATACCACAGTTAATTCAGCCACTCCCCACCCCCCACCAATGAACATTTAGTAACTTTTAGGCTTTTGTTATTTCAGCAAATGCTGCAATCCATGTTCCTGCCTATGCCTCTAAGGGCACCTGTGCAAGCATGGCAGATGTTTCTGCATGATAGATACTGAGAAAGGAGCTGCTGGACCATAGGTTACATGCTTTCATAATTTCAACAAATACTTCCAGAGAGACTCCAACCCACAAGCCACTCCAAAATGTGGTGTACTCACTTGGAAGCCTGAATCCACTCGTCATAGAGTTCAAAGGTCATAAGAGGTTCTGGCAACTCTCGGAGGTAAGATTTCAAAGCTCCTGGGCATGAATACAATATTGGCCATGAGCCACTTGGAATGGCAGAGACAAGCACCACCAGCCGGCATTACCCACAGGGGTTACCTCTAGGACGGGCTCCCTGACCCTGATAGCATCCAACAGTAGCTTCCCCTGGGAGTGGACCCACGGCCTTGGCAAGGCAATGGGGCCTGGGCTGGCGATGGCACTGGCCTCCTGGCCTCTAATTCCCACCACTCTCTCATCGTCTGCCGGCACACAGGGGAGACCTTCCCTTCAGGGGCATATAGCAACCAGGCTTACCACTGGCCCTCGTGGACACACCTAAAGCTTGTCAGGAAGCCACAGGCTCCAGTGTCTGTGACACGTGGTCACACACCCTCCATGCTCTCCCTTCCCTGTGAGCATCTACAGCACGAGGGAGCACCGTGCCCAGGGGCTGTGAGCACCCACCTGCGATCGCATGTGGGTCTGCTGAGTACTCCTGCACGTCCACCACACAGCAGTCCAGGGCAGCTTTCAGCTTCTTCAATTTGGAGGCGGATGGAGCCACTCGGAAGAGTCCCTACCAAGAGGCCAGAGGTCAGTGCACAGCCCTGAAACTCGGGCACAGAAGCAAAACCAACAGACAGCAAGCCTGCCCACTCCTTTGCTCCACACTCTCCTGGGCACGTTTCCCAGCACCACTGTCAACACTACAGCTACTGTATCCTAAATGCTCCTGCCAAGCAGGGACTGGGCCTGGCCTACTGTCTTGTGCCCGGGCCTACTATCGGTGACTCACCATTCTGTCTCAGTATTTGTTGAAACACAGAAACTAGGGCACCCAGTGTTCTTGTTTTTGTGTTTTAAAGATACATTTTGGAGAAGAATATGACTGAGACCTAACTGATGAGGGGAGGTATGGGAATTCAGATGTGAAAGAGCTACAGGTACGTGTGTGGGGGAGACACAGGACTATACTTTTATTTTATTTTTTAAATCTTTATTGCTGAAAGTATTACATATGTCCTCCTTTCCCCCGCACTAACTTCCTCCAGCCCAGCCTCGGCCCCCACCCCAGGCTTTCACTACCTAATTGCCCATGCCCATGGGTTATGCATGCATACATACAAGGTCTTTGGTTGATCACCTCCCACCCACCCACCTTCCCCACCTTCCCTCCAAGATTCCGCATGCTGTTCCATGCTTCCATGTCTCTGGATCCACTCTGTTCATCAGTTTACTTTGTTACTTAGATTCCACATGAGTGAGATCATGTGATACTTGTTTCTTTCTGACATTTATTTCACTTAGCATGATACTCTCCAGGTCCCTCCATGCTGTCTCACAGGGTAAGAGTCTTCTTTTTCACTGCTGCATAGTATCCCATGTGCAGATGTACCACAGCTTTTTTATCCACTCATCTACTGATGGGCACTTGGTTCGTTTCCAGATCTTAGCTATTGTAATTTGTGCCGCTATGAACATAGGGGTGCATATATTCTTTCTGATTAGTGTTTTGGAATTCTTAGGATATATTCCTGGAAGTGGGATCACTGGGTCAAATGACAGTTCCATATTTAAATTTTTGAGGAAACTCCATACTGTTTTCCATAATGGCTATACCAGTCTGCATTCCCACCAGCAGTGAACTAGGATTTCCTTATCTCCACATCTTTGCCAGCTCTTGTCATTTGTTGATGGAAGCCATTCTGACAGGTGTGAGGTGATATCTTATTGTTATTTTAATTTGCATCTCTGATGATCAGTGATTTGGGGCATTTTTTCATGTGTCTTGGCTTTCTGTATAGCCTCTTTGGAGAAGTATCTATTTAGGTCCTTGCACATTTTTAATTGGATTTTCTTCCTTCTGTTAAGTTGTATGAGTTCCTTATGTATTTTGAATATTAACCCTTTACCAGATGTATCATTACCAAATATGTTGTCCCAGACAGTGGGCTCCCTTTTTGTTTTGTTGACAATTTCTTTTGCTATTCAGAAGTTTTTATTGTGAAGTAGTCCCATTTTTTTTTTTTTTTTTTTTTTTTTTTTTTTTTTTTTTTTTTTTTTTTTTTTTTTTTTTTTTTTTTTTTTTTTTTTTTTTTTTTTTTTTTTTTTTTTTTTTTTTTTTTTTTTTACTTTCTCCTTCATTTCCTTTGTCCTAGGAGATGTATCCGTTAAGCATATTGCTACAAGAGATGTCTGAGATTTGAGGCCTATGGCTTGTTCTTGGACTTCTATGGTTTCTTGACTTAAAGTCTTTTTATCCATTTTGAGTTTATTGTTGTGTTTGGTGTAAGTTGGTGGTCTAATTTTATTTTATTTATTTTGTATATATCTGTCCAATTTTCCCAACACCATTTATTGAAGAGACTGTCTTCACTCCATTGTATGCTTTTGCTTCCTTCGTCAAATATTAATTGAGCATAATGGCTTAGGTTGATTTCTAGGGGTCTCTGTTGTTTTCCATTGATCTATATACCTGTTCTTTTGCCACTACCAGCTGTTTTGATTATGATGGCTTTGTAGTATAACTTGAAATCTGGTATTGTGATTCCTCCAACTTTGTTCTTCTTTCTCACAATTGCTACAGCTATTTGGGGTCTTTTTTTGGTTCTATATACATTTTTTATTTGTTCTAGGTCTGTGAAATATGCTGCTGGTATTTTAATAGGAATTGCATTGAATCTATAGATTGCTTTGGATAGTATGGACATTTTAATGATGTTGGTTCTACCAATCCATGAACATGGTATATTCTTCCACTTGCATATATCTTATTCTATCTCTTTTTTCAATGTCCTGTAGTTTTCAGAGAACAGGTCTTTTGCCTCCTTGGTTAGTTTATTCCTAAATATCTTAATTTTTTTGTTGTAATAGTAAATGGGATTGTTTAATTTCTCTTCCTGAAAGTTCGTTATCTATATATATAAAAGCCTAAGTGACCAAATGACTGGTCACTATGACATGCACTGACCACCAGGGGGCAGACGCTCAATGCCGGAGTTGCCCCCGGTGGTCAGTGCACTCTCACAGCGGAAGCGCCATTCAGCTGACTGATGGGTGCCAGACACTGGGCTCAACGGCTGGCTAGCACAGCTGTGGTGGTGCGAGGCTCTCCTGCCTCCGCAGCAGCGCTACAGAGTGGCAGCAATAGGTTGCAGCAGGGCTGGGATGAGTGGGAGCGGTGTAGTGCCTGGCCAGCGCTCGTGCTCCTCCCCAGCCGCCTGTGCCTGGCCTGTAGGGATCAGGCTGAAACCAGCAGTCCAATATCCCCCAAGGGGTCCCAGATTGCGAGACGGTGCAGGCCAGGCTGAGGGACCCCACTGGTGCATGAGTCCATGCACTGGGCCTCTAGTTGGTGTATGAAAAAGTTGTCGATGTTTGGGTGTTGATTTTGTATCCTGCTACATTACCGAATTCATTTATTAAATCTAGTAGGTTTTTGGTGGAGTCTTTAGGGTTTTCTACATACAATATCATGTCATCTGCGAATAATGAAAGTTTTATTTTCTCCTTTCCAATTTGAATGTGTTTTATTTCTTCTTCTTGTCTGACTATGATGGCTAGCACTTCCAGTACTATGTCAAACAGGGGTGGTGAAAGTGGGCATCCCTGGCTTGTTCCTGTTCTTAGGGGAAAGGCTTTTATTTATATTTTTTAATGCAAGGCAAATATCTTTACTCCTTCAGGAGGGTGTGCACGCACACTATCTGGGAGCATATGCACACTAGCAGACGGTCTGTTCAGGCTTTTGTGCCTGCCAAACATCATCTGTCTCTCACTCTTGATTGGAAGAGCTTAGGCTCACACTCCTGTGCAACTGGCTAATTTAAAGCAAGGGGCTGACTTTTGCTGTTTCAAAATGGCAGCCTCCCAGGGAAGCTGCAAGTCACAGGACCCAAAATGGTGTCTGCCTAAGCTCCCTTCTTTGACAGAAAAAATTACTTTCTTATTCTCACAATCCACCCCCTTTTCTCATTTAACTCTTTTCTTCAAACTTGGTCAACATTTGTTGACTTTCATGCTCTGCAGTGCCTAGGAGATTATTTTGCTACTAGAGACCTGTTGCATATATCTGTGAAATATGCTGTTGGTCTCTAGGAAAACTTTTTTTCCATCCCTTTACACTCATCCAGTGTGAGTCTTTTGTTCTGAGGTGGGTCTCTTGTAGACAACAGATAGTTGGGTCATGTTTTTGTATCCATTCAAGGTCCTAGAAATTCATGCAAGGGCCTTGGCCCCGGCCCCTGCCCACCACCACTGCCACAGCTGGGGGCCTCCGCGGTCTCTGATGTGACCCCCTCCCACCATGGCTGCGGCCAGGGTGCTCTGCTGCCTCTGCCTCGGCCCTCTTCTGCTGCGGCTTTGTCTGGAAGGACATCCGGTCTAATTAGTACATTACGCTTCTATTATTATAGACTAAAGGCCTGATGCATGAAATTCGAGCAAGGGGCTTGGCTCCCGTCATGGTGGCGGCTGCCTCTGCCTTGGCCCCTATCTGCCAAAGTGGCTGCCTTTGCCCTCACAGACCCGGTTTCGTTCAGAAGGTTGTCTGGAAGGATGTTCAGTCTAATTAGCATATTATGCTTCTATTATTATAGATTTGGTCAATGGGGTTTCAATTACCCTTTTGATAAGACCCCTCATACATAAGGTGACACAACATCCCATTACTGTAACTCCTAACCTGATTATCAAAGAGGAGAATATAGATACCATCAATCCCTTCCATTTTCTGAACCACTGCTCTAGTAAATCGGATAAAGGATCCTCAGTTCCAGGATCCTCAGCTAACTCATTAGTGAAAGCTGCTAGTCCCTATAGGGTCTTAGTGATGATTCTGTCTGGGGCTGTGTTGTTGGGGATGAATGTACAACACTGTCCTAGGGGAAATGCTTTTAGAAGCAGTTATGTCATATATGCCCTTTATCATGTTGAGATGTGCTCCCTCTATTCCCTGAGAGTTTATTTTTTAATACAAAATGGGTGTTGGATTTTGTTGAATGCTTTTTCTGCATTTATTGATATGATCATGTGATTTTTGTTTTTAAATTTATGTGCTGTATCACATTTATTGATTTGCTAATATTGTACCAGCCTTGCATCCCTGGGATAAATCCCACTTGGTCATGGAATATGATCTTTCTAATATATTGTTAGATCTGATTTGCTAATATCTTGTTGAAGATTTTAGCATCTAAGTTCATCAGAAATATTGGCCTGTAATTCCCTTTCTTTGTAGTGTCTTTGTTTGCTTTTGGAATTAGGATAATGCTGGCCTCATAAAGAGCTGGGAAATGTTCTTTCCTCTTGGATTGTTGGAATAGTTGGTGAGTATAGGTGTTACTTCTTCTTTGAATGTTTGGTAAAAGTCATTTGTGAAGCCACCCAGACTCGGGCTTTTGTTTGCTGGGAGTTTTTTTGATTACTGCTTCTATTTCATCAGTTGTTGTTGGCCTATTCAGGTTTTCTGATTCCTCCTGATTTAGTTTTGGGAGATTGTATTTTTTCTAGGAACTTATGCACTTCATTCACATTGTCCAGCTTGCTGGCATATAGTTGTTCATAGTACTTTCTTATAATCCTTTATATTTCTGTGGTGTCAGTGGTTACTTCTCTGCTTTCATTTCTGATTTTATTTGTGTCCTCTGCTTCTTGATGAGTGTGGCTAGTGATTGATTCATCAATCTTGTTTATCTTTTCAAAGAACTAGTTCTTGGTTTCATTGACTTTTTGTATTGCTTTTTAAAGTCTCTATGCCATTTATTTCTGCTCTCATCTTTATTATTTCCTTCCTGCTACTTATTCTGGGCTTTTCTTGTTCTTTTTCTAGTTCTTTAAGTTATAGGGTTAATTTTTCTTGTCTTTTTTTTGAGTTAGGCCTATAGTGCTATGAACTTCCCTTTCAAGACTGCTTTTGCTGTGTCCCAGAGATTTGGGGTTGTTGTGTGTTTATTTGCATTTGTTTCCAGAACTTCTTTTCATTTCTTTCTTGATTTCATTGATAACCTATTCATCCTATATAATAAAAGCCTAATATACAAATTGTCCCCTCGACCGAGAATTCAACTGGGAGTTCGACTGCTTGTTATGATGTAGGCTGACCATGAGGAGGTGGCACAGAATAATGGCAGGCATCGGCAATGTGGCATTGGCAGTGGGTGATAGTGGAGGCGCTGTTGGCCCTGATTGGCCCTGACAAGAGTGGTAATGTGGTGGGATGGTGGAGCAGGTGAGCAGGTAGCACCAAGTCAAGGTGGGAGCCCTGTAGATGGTGACCAGAGGTGGGGGGCGGGGCCACTGCCCAATTCCCAGGCATTGAGGGAGCTGGGTGGGAGCCCAACTGCCCCACTGATCACCCTGTAGATGGTGACCAGTGGTGGTGGCGGGGGGAGAGGAGGCGGGGCTGCTGTCTGGCTCCCAGGCACTGACGGAGCTGGGCAGGGGGCTGATGACTCAGGTGGAGGGATGCTGAGGGGGCCCGGGGACCCAGGTGCTGCCCAGGACCCAGAGGTCAGCTGGGACCTGCCCTTCCACATCAGATGCTTGCATTTCAATCGCTGGCCAGGTCTAGGGACCGAACCTGTGCATGAATTTCGTGCACCAGGCCTCTAGTCCTATATAATAAAAGCCTAATATGCAAATTGTCCCCTCAACCAAATGTTCAACTGAGAGTTGACCAGCGGGCAGGGCCAGCCAGCCAACCACCCATGGCCCCTCCCTCTGGCTGGCCCCTCTGACCCTGATCAGGGGCAGAACTGGCCTGCCAATGTCCCGAGGCCCCTCTCCAGCCGGCTCGGTCTCATCAGCCTCAATCAAGCTGGGCCGGCCAGACCCCACCCATGCATAAATTCATGCACCGGGCCTCTAGTTGTTTAATAACATTCGAATTAGCCTCCATGTGTTTGGATATTTTGGGGTGTTTTTACTATAGTTGATTTCTAATTTCATTCTGCTGTGATCTGAGAAGATGCTTGATATGATTTCAATCTTCTTGAACATGTAGAGACTTGTTCTGTGTCCTAAAACATGTTCTATCTTTGTGAATGATCCATGTGCACTTAAGAAGAAATTGTATTCTGCAGCTTTGGGGTGAAATGTCCTATAAATTTCAATTAAATCCATTTGTACTAGTGTATCCTTTAGAGTCACTGTTCCCTTAAGTTTTTGTCTGGAAGATCTATCTAGTGAAATCAGAGAGGTGTTAAAGTCCCCTACTATGACTGTGTTGTTGTCAAGCTCTCCCTTAAAGTCCTCTAGAAGTGTTTTTTAAAATATATTTAGATGCTGCTATATTGGATGCATATATGTTTATCAGGGATATATCCTCTTGCTGGATTAATCCCTTTAGTATTATGTAGTCATCTTTGTTGTCTTTTGTGATAGCCTTCATTTTGAAGTCTGTTTTATTGGATATGAGTATTGCTACCTCAGCTTTTGTTTCTTTTCCATTTGCAATGTAAAACTTTTTTTCCATCCTTTTACACTCACCCAGTGTGAGTCTTTTGTTCTGAGGTGGGTCTCTAGACAGCATATAGTTGGGTCATATTTTTGTATCCATTCAGATACCCTATGCCTTTTGATTGGAGCACTTAATCCATTTACAGTTAGGGTAATTATTGATAGGTACTTATTAATTGCCATTTTAATTCTGTATGCCTAAGTTTGTCTCTCTGTTTCTTCTCATTACAGCAGCCCCTTTAGATTTTTGTAATGCTAGCTTGGTGGTGATAAACTCCTTTAGTCTTTCTTTGTCTGGGAAGCTCTTTATTTGACCATCTAAACTAATAAAAGCGAAATATTAAAATTAACCGTTTCTC
>PVJC01053239.1:0-10883 GCA_004026665.1 Murina feae | reverse complement strand
AACAAACCAAACTGTTGAGTTCCAGGCCAGGGGCTGGAGCTAAGATTTTAAATTCTGAATTCCAAGTAATATCACACATATCAATATATTTTGCCTAAAATATATTGTATCTCCCATTTCCTAACATAATTAATATCATCATCCACAAAGAATGGGAGGAGGTACTACCAAGATTAAGTAATTAAATGTTGTTTTCATATTGATATATTTGATATATCTTAAAATATGGTTAAGATATGATTTTGCTGCTAAAAGAGGTTTAGGAGAAATTGTGGGTTCAAGTTTCAATCTTTGTTCAATTTACTATAATTTGGCTTGCATCCTAACAAGATCATTTCTACATTCACTAAATATTTAGTGACATCTGTGTCTATAAACACATCAGTGACAAAAATCACTGTCTTTATAGTTACATTACAATAAGAGAAGTAAATAAAATCCTAAATAAAATATTTTAAAAATTTAGTGATTAGTTCTAGAAGGAAAAATAATGCAGAAAAAGGCCCTGTATAGAACATGTAAGTTATAGAAGAATTATAATGTCCCCATTGGGCTACCACTTAAGAAGATGACATGAAAAGTGAGGGTTTAAAACATAAAGGTGAGATCTATTTGGAGCTAGCATTCCAGGCAGAGAAAATCTTGAGGGCAAAGTCTTCAAACACAATGAATAATAAACTGGTTCAATAAACAATGAGAGGCCAGCATAGTTGGAATGAAGTGAACCAAGGAGACTATCAATCGGAGATGAATGAGAAGGGGTCAATATAAAAAAGCCTTGTATATTTTAAGAATGTTATATTTTAATTTCAGCCAGTTGCAATGGATTGTTGTTGGGGTTGGTGGGAGTGTGGAAGCAGGGAGTTCTCGGTTATTGCAATTATGTAGAGTAGCCAGGTGGGAAGGTAGCTCAAGAAGAACAAAGACATTGCACCCAATATGAGGTTAAGAAACTGTTTTAAGTAGACATATTTTCAACGTAAGGAGTAACTAAGGTCCCCATTCTCTTTTAATTCTATTCCCATCAGCTTTTTACCCCCAGACACCATTTGAACTACTCTTATAACATCTGACAGATTTGGCAAGGGGTAGCCAGATTAGCCTTAATGAGGAAAAGCCAGTAGTTACCACCATGTTCTCCATGATCTGCCCTCTGTTCTATAAATTTCAAAGATTAGAACAATCTTGTATAGAGAAAATAGTCATGCTTAAGACTCCAATCTCAGTTTAGAACCCAAATGTTCAAAGGTTTATCTGAGAACACCAGCTGCTAAGCACCAGAGACCGTTAGGGCAATGGGACTCAGGCTTTAGGTGAGCATAGCCAAGATCCCTAAGAAAATTGTATTCAGACAGAGCCCGTTCAGATGCAGGGGGACAGCAACCCAGCTACATTAATCAAACATCCAAGCACCATTTATTAAGTAATTAAACAATTCTGCTTTTGCCTTCCATGCCAACAGGAAGTAATAGTGGCTTGCACTAGGATAATAACAGTTGGAGATAGTAAAAAAAAAAAAAAAAGTTAAAAAAATTCTCAAATTCTGTTTACATTTTATACGGTTAAGTAGCAAGATTTCTGGAAAATCTGATGTGGAAAAGAACTCAAAGTTAACTCTTATGTTTTTGACTGAGGAACTGGAAAATAAAGTTGCCACTAGCTGAAATAGGAACAATTTCAAAAAACATCTGACTTTGAAGGGTAAGGTAGATCTCAGACTTGGACATCCTAAATGTGATGTACCAGTTAGCATTCCAGAGAAGATGTCTGGAAAGAAGTCTGGGATGAAGATATAAATTAAGATATAGCCCTAACTAGTTTGGCCCAGTGGATAGAGCAATCGGCCTGTGGACTGAAAGGTCCCAGGTTCGATTCTGGTCAAGGGCATGTATCTTGATTGCGGGCACATCCCCAGTAGGAGGTGTGCAGGAGGCAGCTGATTGATATTTCTCTCTCATCGATGTTTCTAACTTTCTATCCCTCTCTCTTTCTCTCTTTAAAAAGTCAATAAAATATATTTTTTAAAAAAAGATATAAACATAGTTATTGTCAGCATAAAGTTGAGGCTTAAACCACAATGAGAAGAGCATCAAAAAAGTGACTCTAAATAAAAAAGTAGATATCCATCCAAGAACTGAACTTAGATGCTCTGAAGTTTAGAGATAATGGAGAAAAGGAAAATTATCTAATAACACTGAGAAGGAAAGACCAAATTTAGAAGAAAAATCTGGAGAGTTATCTCCTGAGTGTAGAGAGATAACTAAACTTATGATTGGACTTGGCTGCGTGTATACGGATCATTTATTTCACAGAAGAGAAGATGGACTCTTTTGAGGGTACATGTGGTCATGAGAGCCTGTGAAATTTCTTTGCAGATTGCTTTTATTTTCCAGAGAAACAGGAAACTCAGTCATCATCTGTGCATTAGAATGAGGAAGGTTTGCAAATTTTGAGGGGAGAAAAGAAGCTATGAATGTGACAAACAGGATGGTTTCATTACATTTTTCACCAAAAAATTAGCAATGGATTTTTTGGATATAGAATAGAAGAGAAGGTGACCTTGGACAAAACCCGAGCAACTCCAAATATTAAGTTACAAGCAGGGAAAACAATTTCTCAAAAAATTCACTGGGAAGGAGTAAACAAGATTATTTGGGGGGGGGGGAACAGTGGTGACACCAGTAGTGTCAATGTGGAAGAATGCTGCAGAGAGAATGATAAGACCTTAAGACCTGAAAAGTTTCTAGTATCTAATCTAATAAAAGAGTAATATGCAAATTAACTCTCACTCCATTTACACCTAAGTTACGCCCACCAACCAAGACACTCCCACCAGCCAATCAGAGCAATGATATGCAAATTAACCCAGCCAAGATGGCGGCCAGCAGCCATGGAACTAGAGCAAACAGAAGGCCAGTGATAGTTCTATTTTTAGTTTTTGAGGATTCCCCATACTGTTTTCCATAGTGTCTGTACCAATGTACATTTCTACCAATGGTATTTCTACCAAGGGTAGCCTTTTCTCCACATCCTGGCCAACTCAAGCTTGATGTGATATTCCATATGGCTTTGATGGGTATCCCTGATAATTTGTGTTGTTGAATTCCTTTCCGTATGTCTGTTAGCCATCTGTTCATCTTCTTAGAAAAGTATCTGTTCAGGTTATTTAACCATTATTTATTATGTATGTTTTTGCTATTGAGTTTTATGAGTTCCTCTTATCAGATAGATGGTTGGCAAATATTTTTTTCCCAACCTGAGTTTTCTTTACATGTTTATTTATTAACATGATTTAGAATTTCAAGTGAAAACTTATCTTCAAAGTAAATTATATAAACAAACAAGCATGCAACCAGGACATAATTTCACAAACCATGTGATCTTTGGTTTTTAATTTGTTTTTTCTCTTCATGATTTAAAAGAGATATTATATTATACTGTAAAATGCCATTTCTACATTCCGCCCATAATGAATGAAGTTGCATTTATTACATATATTCTATTTCAAGCAAGAAAGGTGGCAATAACAAATACATTGCATTAAGAGGAAGAAATTTGAATCACAGGCTGCCTCTAACATCTGGGACCTGGGCTTCCCTCACAGCCCTGGCTGCAGCGAGAAACATCTTCTGGGAGGACATCTGGTCTAATTAGCATATTATGCTTTATTATTATAGATTTCATCCACTAATTGCCATGTGAATTAAAATTAAGTTAGCTTCTAAGGAGTCTCAGGTGTGGCTACATGTGCATAGTTGAGAATTACATAAATTTTAGTATCCTTTTGGAGAATATTTATATTTGTAAAACTTTGAAGATGCATTAATTAAAGGCAGAAAAAACTCCCTGTAATAACTTCCTAGGGCTGCCATAGCAAAGTACCACAAACTGGGTGGCTTGAAACTACAGCAGTGTATTCACTCATGGTTCTTGAGTCTAGAAGTTCAAAGGCTATATGTCAGCATGATTTGTTCCATTCTAGGCCTCTCTCTTAGCTTCTGGTAAGAGCCAGCAAGTATTGGCATTCCTTGGCTTGTAGAGGCATCATTACAATTGCTGCCCCCACCTTCATGGCACTCTTCCTGTGTCTCTGTCTTTACATGCTGTCTTCTTATTAGAATGCTAGTTATATTTGCTGAGGGACCCACCCTACTCCATTACTGTCTTACCTTAACTAATTACATCTACAGTGACCATATTTACAAACAAGGTTGAGTTCTGAGCTACCGGTATCAAGACTTCAACATATATTTTTGCAGGAGGTATGAACTCATAATGATGACCAGAATGGTGAGCTGAGATGTTTTCCTGAGGCCCACTCTCACAGCTCCGAAGAATGAGCTCTGTGGACCAAAAAATTTAAGCAAAAGTGTGTAAATTTTGTTACAAGCAGTTTCAGACTCCTGGCAAGAGGCAGAGGGCCCAATAATGGGCTACCCATTAAGGCCTTCTAGTCCTACAAGCCTGCTTCTATATTTATCTCTGTTGTCACCTGATTAATTTCCTCAAGTGTTCTTGCCCAGCAACAGGCCTGAACTTTCTCTGTTTCTGTGTTCTTTCTCTGTCCCTATGCTGAACATTTTCTGTCTCTGTGTCAGTCCACCTTATTGTTGCAGGCCCTCCCTTGTTTTCCCAGGCCTCCCGCTTAGAGTCCAGAAACATTTTATTATTTCTGGTTGGTTGGTTTTGTGGTTAGGCTGCTCAAACAGCCATGTCTTCCCTGCCTATGTTCCACCTGACTTTCTTTTCCGCTGGACAACTTACTACCTGCCTGTGTTTCAAGTTAACCCTCTCAATACTGCCCTATTGAAATGCATTCATAGACACGATTTAAAAGTAAAGTAAAGATCTTGCCCTGACCAGTTTGGCTCAGTGAATAGAGTGTCAGTCTGTGGACTAAAAGGTCCCAGGTTTGATTCAGGTCAATGGCATGTACCTTGGTTGTGGGCACATCCCCAGTAGGAGGTGTGCGGGAGGCAGCTGATCGATGTTTCTCTCTCATCAATGTTTCTAACTCTCTATCTTTCTCCCTTTTTCTCTGTAAAAAAATCAATAATATATATATATATATATATATATATATATATATATATATATATATATATATTTTTTTTTTTTTTAAGTAAAGATCTTTTGGTAGGAAATCAAATTAGATTGGAGTTTGTTTTGTGTTTTGTTTTGTTTTCTATAGAGCATCTGGTACTATTTTTCTATGATTTTTAACTATTCTTCTCTTATAATCAGAGATCAAGAAGAAACTGAAAACTTAAGTAAATATTTTGGTTATAGGTTTAAGTATATAGTCCTTGAGATAAATAATATTTTAATTAATGTAACTCAGTCTTCATTCACAGGGAATCCTTTATTACAGACAAATAAAAATAATTCAGTGATAATCATAAAGATAAATCAAATTTGTCCTTACTCATAACATTGAAAGCTTAATAGTGTACCAAATTTCTACTAGCCTCACTATCACCAGAGGTCCGTTTTAAATCCAAATCCCTGGAGTTAAATAGCTTAAAACAGCTGTGTTTCTCATATATCTTGTGAAATAGATTAAAAGAGGCTTTAGGATTCCATATGAATTAAGAGTATTGTCTTATGAGACAGCATGCTCTAATGGGAAAAGAGTGGGTCCTGAAGTAACATGTGTAGGGGTTTGCACCTCATAATTTTCTTCAGTTCTTTGTTTTGTCATCATGTGTAAGAAGGAGATAAGCTCACACCTGAAGAACTCACAAAAAGATAAGGTAAAATATAATCATTAGAGGGGAAACAAAGCAGCCAACATTGTGCTGTCATATGGTAGGCACTGGAGATATCGATTCCCATTTCCTTTCTGACTATATGTGGTTATTATGTCATTGCATTGCACATCTTCATCAGGAAACCGATGCTCTCCTCTGATCTCCTTAATAGTATAGAGGTAATGAAACAACACACCTTGCCAAGAGAATCAATTGATAATGGTTAAGGACCTCATGAAAATATAGTTATAAAGGTCTAGGAAATGCACAAGGTAAATATCTGTATGTGGTACTGACAGAATGCAAGGGCATTATGGGATTTAGGAATGTGAACTAGTCACTGTAGCACAGGACATGGAGGCAATACTCAAGTGTACAGGTTCAGAAATTTACTCCAGAGATTCCAAGTTGCCCCAGATAGTCCCCATTTCACTGGGAGCCCTGAAACAAATTTTGAAACTATCTCTCACTCCCATTTTGAATACAGGCTCATGTTCAAACTTTAGGTGTTCTCCAGGACTTGCCCCCTCATAAAATTGTGCTCCATGAAAGGTAGGCGATATTTAAATAGAAGAACCACGTTTATTATGTATTCAAATGTTTCTAAATAAATGTTACTTGCAAATCAGTGATGGTTTTCTGGAAGATGTGGAGTCTCAGATAAACACTAAAGGAGAAAAATATTTAATTAGTAAAATAAGGTTGAGATTAAGGAAAAGAGAAGCTCTAAAAGCAGAAGAAATAACAAAAGATAATTTAAAGTGAGAAAGTAGTAGATTGGTTCAAAGAACATAATATAGTTAATTAGAACAAGATTGTTAAGTGCAAGTAAGGCACCCAGCTGATGTGGCTCAGTGGTTGAGCGCTGACCAATGAATCAGGAGGTCATGGTTCGATTCCAGGTCATGGCATATGCCCTGGTTGCTGGCTCGATACCCAGTGTGGGCATGTAGGAGGCAGCTGATCAATGATTCTCTCTCATCATTGATGTATCTACCTCTGTCTCCTTCTCCCTTCCCCTCTGAAATCAATATCTATATCTACACCTATACCTATATCTATGTCTATATCATCTATATCTATATCTAATCTAAAAAAGTGACTTTTCATACCAATATATCCAAATGCTATCATAAAGCTAACATTTAAAAGGCATTCAATGAATTTGTATGCATGTATTCACTAATACTTATTAAACATCTACTATGTGCCGGGCATGTCTACATTGGTAATTTTCAGTCATGACTGTATGTTAAAGCAGCTTGGAATGTTTAAAAATCACTGAGGCACTAGTCTTTCTTTGACTGACTTATTTCACTTAAGATAATACTCTCCAGGTTCATCCATGTTGTTGCAAAAGCAAAGATTTATTTATTTTTATTTTTATTTTTATTGTAGCTCTGTAGTATTCCATTGTGTAAATGCACCAAAACTCCTTTATCCACTCACCTACTGTTGGACACATGGGCTGCTTCCTAATCTGCACTATTATAATGTTTAAGATTCTTGAACTTTCATAAAATTAAATATTTACAGTGAAACATATTCTTGGTTTATTGATAAAAAGGCTTGAGCACTTTTAGTGTAGGTAAAGGGATTAAACAGAGAAAAAGAACTCATAAACACTGTCAATAGTATGGTGATTACCAGAGGGAAAAGGGGGCTGGGGAAAGGTAGGAAAGGTTAAATGGTGATGGAAGAAGACTTAATTTGGGGTGGTGAACACACAATACAATATACAGATGATGTAATGTAGAACTGAACTCCTGAAACCAATATAATTTTATTAACCAATGTCACTCCAATAAATTCCATAAAAATAAAATATTATAGTCTCAGTGTCTTTTAAAAGCAATGAGAAAGAGTAAATATTTTATTTCAGAAATTAAGCATTAATTACCTAGAAAATTTTACTTATCCTGAACATCTAATTTCCCAGAGGGTACAGTATGAAAGAAACATTACTAGCTTATTATAAAAGGTGATCAATTATTGCCCATTACAAAGACCAAACTATTAATTTCATTTACCATTTGCCTTCAAGTAAAGCATGAGAGTCATTAGTCAAGAGATAATTAAAACATGGCCACAGCACATTATCCAGAGTTAATAAGCACAAAATAGCATATAGCTGTTATATACACTTGCTATCGTAAATAAAAATTATATACACAAATAATTTAATTCAAAGTTAATAAATTAAAGCACACATTTATCATTACTTTCGTATAATACATAATATTGATTTTATAGATTTTCATAGTTTATTATATATAGTTCAATTAATTTAATGGATTAAATATATTAGAATAAAAACAAGTCCTATGTAATCATATTTATCAAGTACCAAACAATATACTAGGTATTTTATCAGGTAATTTCACAATAATTTCTACAAAGTCATTCAAGATAAATAAAAATATTCTCATGTTTTAAATGGATGAATTAATTAATAATTGATAAATTATTATGTATGGATAAACCTCAGAACAACAGAAAAGTTGGGAGAATTAATCATTATTTCAAGCTACAAAAATGTACAATCAGGATTCTAAACTTGGTTATTCTGATTCTACAGTTCAGTGATTCTCAAAGTGTTGTCCCTATAGATTAGTGACATTTGAGAATTTGTTAGAAGTACACTTTCTTGGGCCTCACTCCAGACCCACTTACCGAAACACTGAAAGTGGCTTAGTCATCTAATAGCAACTTTGTATTCAAGTTAAAGACTGAGGATCATCATGAGAGACAATGCATTTCTCTGTGCTACACAGCTCATAATTTAGTGAAATTTCAGTCACAAATCCTTCATAGCCTTCATTTTTCACATGTCCTTCTCCAAATACATGCTCATTCTGCACCCAACTTTGTTATCAGAGAGGATGACCAGTATAGATAACCATAAAAATTTCCCTTGACCCCTTGGACTTCTGGTTGGATTCTGTCAAAGGATGATAATGGTGAAAGATTTCAGTTGTGCTTAAGGCCCCAGTTCCTTCCCTGTCATATTACTATGACTTAGCTTCACCCCTAATTAATTTTAACAGCTACATTTTGGCAATATATTCCAGACAATTCTTTCTTTAGGCCAAGGTAACATCTCAGCCCCTTGTGCCTTCATTAATTGGGGTAGAAATAAAGCTATATTTTTATTATCTCAGGCTACTATCCATTGTGTTTTTCCTATACAATCACCATACCTTTTATTATGTTCTTTTTAAATTTCCCAGTTAAATGTACCATATTTTATCCATAGGGGACACTGGCTTAATTTACCTCTATTTATAATCACTAACAAGGAATGTTTTATATTATTTATTTTTCAAATGTTCTTTATTAAATTTGAAAATTATAATTACTCAAACATTATTAAACTACTAGGGGCCTGGTGTACAAAATTCATGCACAAGGGGCGGTCCCTCAACCCAACTTGTACCCTCTCCAATATGGTGTTCTTGGGGACTCTCATAATCTAGGACCTCTGGTTATTAACCGCTAACCTGCCTGCCTGCCCTAACCATTCTCCCTGTCTGCCTGCCTGATCCCACTAACTGCCCTCCCCTGCTGGCCTGGTCACCCCTATTAACTTTCTTTTTTAATCTTATCCCCTTCACACACAATTGTATTTGGCTTCCTTATTAGCTTCTTCCTCTCACACAATTTTTCTCCTTTATGTAACACTTTTTCTACTGACTCATCATTTATAAACTTTTCTTTCCTCCTTATTTCCTACTTCTGTTCCATCATCATTGTTCCTATTTTTCTACTACCCTCCTTCCCTTCCCAAATTCCTTCTTTCCTTTATCTTTACCCTTGCCCACCCTCCCCTTTTCCTTCCTTCCCACCTTATTTTTTTTCTTCACTTCCTCCCTCTGACTTGCTTTGCTCCCTTCCCCATTCCTTCCAAGGCTGCTCCCCACCCCTTGGCTGAGACCTTGGAATGGACCCATCGCTTAGGCCTCTGTCACCTGGTCTATTCCAAGGCCACAGCTGAGGGGTAGGACCAGCTGGCTGCTCCCTGCCCCTTCGACTGCCTCCTGCGAATCCATCTGCCTTGCTGGACCCCGGTTCTCGGCTTCTCCGCCATCTTGGCTGGCTTAATTTGCATACAGTCACTCTGATTGGCTGGTGGGCATGGCTTACATGTCCCAAAGAAACGGTCAATTTTAATATTATGCTTTTATTAGATAAGATATTCCTGCTAAACTACATATAAATTTTTAAAATCCATTTATAGTTTTCCTGCATTTATAATTAGTATTAACACTGGTTACATTAGTCAGGTTAGATTTAAAGTATGCTATGGTAACAAATTCTAAAATCTCAGTGGCTTAATACAACAAAAAGATTTATTTGTCCTTATACAGAAACTGGTAAGAGAGGGGGAAGCCCTCTTTTAAGCAGGGACTTTAATATCTATGTGGCTCTTACATCAAAGTCAGTGAGAGATCAAAGACTTATACTGTTCCATAAATGCTTTGGCCAAAAAGTGATACACATAATTTTTTTGTATGGCCATTTGTCAGAATTAAAACACAGATTCAAGTCACTGCAAGGGAATCTGGGTAATATGGCAAAACACACAGAATATTTGTAAACACTGCCGAATAGATGGTTTTCATTTACTATGGAAAGGGTAAAATATGAGAAAAAAAGTGATATGGAAAAAAATCCCTGAGCATAACTAGTATAAGCTTCTTCCTAGTAAATGGAGTCACCTTTTGGGTTGTTTTTAATGTATTACACCTTTATTAAGATATATTCATGCATTATAAAATTTACCCATTCGATGGTTTTTCATATGTTCACTGAGCTATGCAACTATTGCCACAATTAATTTCAGGGGATTTTCACTTACCCACATGGATACCCATACTTATTCACAGTCACTCCCCATCTCTCCTGATCTGACACAGCTCTAGGCAGCCATTAGTCTATTTTTCTGTCTCTATACTTTTGTCTATCTCATGTAAATGGAATCAGACAATGGGACTTCTATGACTGGCTTATATAACTTAGCATAATGTGTTCAAGATTCAGCCATGTTATGTATGTGTAAATACTTTATTCCTTTGCATTACTGATAATAACATATTATATTGATATTTTACATTTTGTTCATTAGTGGATGAA
>PVJC01053238.1:0-10881 GCA_004026665.1 Murina feae | reverse complement strand
TGATAAATAGAAGATAGAACAGTTCGGGGAATGATTCTTATTTGCTCCCCAAACAAACAATTCTTTGGTAAGAATGCATAGTAAAATGATCAAACATATGTAAAATGTCTGAGCAAATTTCTTCAAAATAGATGCACTTAACAAATACAATAGTCAACTTTCGTCTGCTCGTTTACTAAGAGCAACATTTGCAATCTGAGAACATTCAAAAGGCCCCAGTCGAATTGGCTGAAGACTTCACACAGCAGGAAAGAGAACCAAAGACAAGCGGGATACATCCTCCTTAAACTGACACAACATGTGTTTGGCAAAAACCCATCCTTACATTACAGCTTTTGAAGACCATAAGTTAGATTTTTAAAAACGAGTCACACAGTAAAAAAAGAAGATCATTTTCTTCTTTTATGTGATCCATCATTAATTTCTCTGTACCGGAAATAAATCATTAAAATAATTTTACAATAAAATGATGCCTTGGCCATCAGTATTTCATTTCAAAAACATTCATTAAAGCGGACATATAATAAATAAATAAATGTATTCCTCCTTCAGGCGGTGTCCAGTTACTGTACTCACACGGAGGGTAATGTGAAGCTCCTAAAATAACTGGCCTGCACAGCTCTGACGCTAATGCCTAATCCCACATCACACTGGAGAATGTACCCCCCTCTCCTGCTGCTCCTTGGGGTGAACCTACTCAGATCACACCAGGCCTGTGGCTGCTATGCCACCTAAGGGACAATGTCCTTGATGCTAACCTCGTGTTTAATCTGACTTCTTTTCTTCAACTTGTCTCAGACTGACAAGAGGCAGTTGGTCTAGGGACCAAGCTCGAGTTGTCCCCGTGTGGCACACCACCTGCCTTCCCACTGTGCCCTCTCTAGATGAACTCTGTCTATTGGTTGTTATCCTCACAGAAAGGCATTTAAGCCAGAGTTGTCAGAACCTAATGGCAGGGTCCACTGGAGAGAAACTAGGAATCTCCTGTCCCCAACCAGTGACAGGTAGTCTGAGCCTCCTGACATGTCCACCAAAAATGACCAGCACTTGGCTCATGACTTCACCCAGGTCAGCATTGGAAAGAAGGAGCCACAGTTGTTTCACACAACCCTTTGCCTCAGTTTCCCCAACCAGAAAGCTGGGCCTGCCTGGCCATCACAGCTCTCTGTTCCTAGTAGCCATCAACCTACAGTACATCAGGAGCTTTAAAGTTCTTTTTATTTATATACCTAGACTGTACATGCAATTCCAAGACTTGAATAGATGCAGAGGCAGGAAAAACATCTAAGGAAGTAAAAGTTTATGAGCAGATAATCAGCACTGGCAAATTCTCCGATGAAAGTCAGGTTCAGATTTCTATCATCAACTTCAATGTTTTATCTTAACCAGATGACCTTAAATTGCCACTGCAAAAATGATGTTAAAATATAAAAATAAAAATAAGCACAAAAATTATTTTCAAAGAAAAAGAAAAACCTCTTTATTGCCGCTGCCATTTTACCCATCAGAACGGTTATAAAACTATTCAATTTGGTTTTATATCTACAACCAGGAGTAGGGAACCTTATTCAATATATTTATTGAAAGAGGAAACCATAAATAAAATTAACTTGCCACTAGCACTCGTCCTCAATTTATGGATAAACACTACTTGCTACTCCTCATGCTCTCTCAATGTCAATCGGCAGTCAGTCTTCCTGTAATACACACAGAAGGAACGTGGCAGCTTCTATGAAGTCCATCGGCTCATTTGGAAAGTGCATTCATTCAACAGGTTTTTATTGTGTGTCAGACACTGCTCTAGGTACTGAGGATGCACCAGTAACAAGTCAGATAAACATATCTGCTCTCATGCAGCTCATACTTGTGTAGAAAAAAAGAACAAAAATAAGCAAATGTTGTAATAAATAGGAAAATAAGCTTTATAATAATAATCACTTGTTGACCACTTTTTCTGGGCCAGGCTTTGTGCACACATTATTACCATGAAGCCATTGACACCTTTTCTAGAGGAGAACATTGAGGTTCAGGAAGAAACTTGCTTAAATTCACAGAATGGGAAGTACTGACATAAGGATTCTAAGGCACATCTGCATAACATCAGAGAGTGTCTAAGTGTTACACTATTGGACTGTTGGGCGATCCTACAAGAGACTTCATTAACTACTGGAATGGGGAAACTAGGCCCTACCCCCACTGCAAGCTGGGTAAGAAATTAACACACAGGAACAGGACACCAGATGACTCAATGCTCATCAACCTCCCCAGTACCCAAGCGCCTCCTTCTCACCATTCTTCTTGGTACCTGTAGTACTCTAATTTTATTTGCTTTTCATTTTTACAGAAATCTTTATATAGAATAAAACAGTATAAAGGAGACTTCCTCTAAGACACTATTTAGCAGCGGTTCTCAACCTGTGGGTCACGACCCCTTTGGCAGTCGAAAGGCTCGCCTAAATACATCCTGCATATCAGATATTTACATTACGATTCATAACAGTAGCAACATTACAGTTATGAAGTAGCAATGAAAATAATTTTATGGTTGGGGGTCACAACATGAGGAACTGTTTTAAAGGGCCAGAAGGTTGAGAACCACAGGCATACTTTCTTGTTCATATTGCCAAAACATGGAAGTAACCAAGATGTCTCTCAGTGGGTGGATGATACATTCAGACAATGGAATATTATTCAGTGCGAAAAAGGGAATGAGCTATCAAGCCAAAAAGACTCAGAGGAACCTTAAAAGCATGTGACTAAGTGAAAGAAGCCAATATAAAAAGGCTACATACTGTATGATTCCAACTATATGACACTCTGGAGATGGAAAAACTCTGGCAATAAAAAAAAGATTAGTGGTTTGCAGGGGTTAGAAAAGAGAAAAGGATGGACAGGTGGAGCGCAGAGGATTTTTCAGTCAGTGAAATGACTCTGCATGATAGTATAATGAGGGAGTCACATCATTATACATCAGTAAAAGCCCAGAGAATATACAACTATGAACTTGGAGTGATAATAATGTGTCAATTTAGGTGCATCAGTTATAAGGAATATGCCTCTCTGGTGGAGAATGTACAGGAGGCAGTTGATCAATGATTCTCATTATTTATGTTTCTCTCTCTCTGTCTCTCTCTCTTTCCCTCTCTTTTCATCTCTGAAATCAATAAAAAACATATTTTTTAAAAAGATCTCTGTACAATTCTGTGAACTTAAAACTGCTTTAAAAATAAGTCTATCAATTTATATACATAACATTTAATATATATTTAATTACACATTATATCTCATTATTAATATATTTAATACTAGAGGCCCAGTGCATGAAATCTGTGCACAGGTAGGGTCCCTAGGCCTGGCCGGCGATCAGGGCTGATCAGGTTCCCTGCCTCCTGATCTCCTTCCCCCTCCTTCCCTTGCTTCCGTAGCGCACCACCACCACCACCGCTGGTCACCTACCATGTTGCACACCACCCCCTGGTGGTCAGCACATGTCACAGCAAGCAAACTCCAGGTCTCTCGATTGAGCTCCCGGAGGGCCAGTTTGCATATTAGTATTTTATTATATAGGATGATATATATTAAGTGTATGTGTTAAAGCATACTCTTGACACCACATATTAATGTTTATTCAAAAAGTTACAAAATCCTAATTTTTTTTAAATAATGGCTTCTCTCTATTTTTCCCACCAATACCTAGCTTGATTACTGCAAGACTCCTCAAGAATCATGACCTGGTAACATTAATTAACTAGTTATTAACTTATTTATTTCTATGGGGAGAATGTCAATGTAGTCTCTCTATTTATAAAACAGAACTAACTGAAATCACAAGATCAAGGAAGGAAGAAAAATTTAATTAGGACCTGACAGCCCTTGAAAATGAGATTATTTTTCTCCCAACTACAAATATGCTAAATTAAGTTGATATTGTGGTTTTTCTCTTAGAAATGTGTGCTATTGCTATGTCCTTGCAAGAAATTTTTCCCATGCTATATTGTCTGAGATACCCAGGACACTCATATAAAAAATGCTAACTAGTAGATGATGGCTTTGATTCAGTGTTGGCATGATGCCAGCACCTGCTGAAGTGTCACACACACAAATACAGACACACACACACCAGCAGCTCAGAACTGACCTTTCTGGAAATAAAATTTGGGAATCTCAAGGGGAAGGCGGGGGTGGGTGGATGGGAAGAGATCAAGAAAAAACTGGTTTGTATGTATGCATATATGCATAACTCACGGACAGAGACAATAGGGTGGTGAAGGCGGGGGGGGGGGGGCTAAAAGGAGCCAATGAGGAAAAAGGGGACATAGGCAATACTTCCAACAATAAAGACTTTTTTTAAAATTTTTTGAAGAAATATTTTCTAGCAGTAAGCCAACGTATCATCTGTTTTCATCTCTCAAGGTGCCTGGTTCAACACAACAGATGGAGGGCTACCATACTCTTAACAAGCACTATCTACTTCTGGCAGATGCTAAATTGTGTCTATTTTTCATTACATAAGAAAATGCATGTTTTCGAATACAAGTGGGCCATGTTCTTACCTCGATCTGTCCTTCCAAATGTTCTCCATAAAGGCTGAGGTTAATTACCCCTTTTTAATAAAACCCAATTAAATCAGCAACTATCCTCAGAGCTCTTTGCTTTTACATAATTAGCCAGGTGCTTTCAGAATAGCAATAAATAAAAGAAATTCAAGACACAGACCCTGGCCTTGGATGGATGGGTAGCCCAGTTGTTTACAGCATAATCATGATTTGCAAAGGCTGTGGTGCAATCCCGGTTCAGGGCGCATATAAAAGCAACCAATGAACACGTAGATAAGTGGAACCAATCAATATTTCTCTCTCTCTCCCCTCCCCCTGTTTCCAATGAACGCATAAATAAGTGGAACAAATCAATTTTCCTCTCTCTCTCTCTCAAAATCAGTAAATTAAATAAAACAAATAAATAGACCTGGACCTCAAGGTGTTACTTTTGGAGAGAAGGAGGCAGAGAGGAAGAGAAAGAGAAAGGGTAGGGAATAGGGGTAATACAACAAAGTTAATTTTTTAACTCTCAAACTCAAGACAATCAAAGAAATATAGCTTCAAGGCAGTATAGACAAGATCTATAATGAAATAGTTAAGTCTATGTCTTTTGAATATCATCTTCCTGCTTCCAGGTAAGTTTCCAAAACATTTGGACACTTGATCTGAACAAAACCTATGCAGGCAACATGTTGATGTACTTGCCAGTCATTCTCCAACCGGGCTGTTCTTCAGATCCACCAGGGAGCTTTCTAACCCACACTGCTACCAGCCCCTGAAGTTCTATGAGGTCTTTGATGAGTCAGCTCCCTGCCATGCCCTGAACCTAATAGTGTATACTTAATATTATTAGTATCCCTAGAATTAGTGTACCTAATATTTGTGTGGCACTTGAGAGGTTTCAAAATGCCCTTGATTCTAATTTTTACCCAGAATGATAATGCCATATCATTACTGTCATCTTTCTAGAAGAGAAAACACAGGTTATATCCCTGTTTGTAACCAGTAAATAACAAATACCATAGGCTAAATTTAGACATTATGCAAGATTTTTAAAAAAGTAGTCTGTCCAATAGAGTGGCATATATTAGTGACATCCATTCACATATAAAATGTTATGCTACCCAAAGGATCTGGTTAAAATATTCAAGGTTCTAAGAAATGATAAATGCACCTTTTTTGGAATTTTTCACTTTAAAAATTCTTATAAATGTCTATGTATATTAAAATATCCATTCTAAAGTTGAAAGTTAGGAATTTCAGCAAAGAGCAATATTTGTACATAAGTGCATGAACCTACTTCAAAACAAAAGAAAGTGGTAAGATGTTTCAAAGTGTTTAAGTTCTTTTTTTATTCCCTATGAGGCTGTCATTATTTTAAACAAAAATTTGTGTTCCTTCTAAGGCAGGGGCTGCCACACCTTTGGTCACACAGGGAGCATAATGGGATCCCTACTAGAAAATTGTGGTCCCAGGGTATTCGGTAACTTACCTAAAGAAGGCTGGACCTTTAGAACTCCTGATTCTTCCGTTTTTATTCTCAGAGATACATTTTTATGACTCGTCAATTAGTCCATAAGAATATTTTCAAAGCCCACAAAAAACCATGTACATCCTGCAACCCGCTACCAGGAAGAACAATATTCTGAACAGCCCATTTGCGATAATGACCGTTCATTTCTGTTTTAATATGCATGAGTAAAAAGGCCTTAAGCCAGCCTGCATATGATTCCAATATTTGTCTTTTTTAAACAAGTTAATCTGGTATCATCGTCCCAATGCAAAGCCTTGTTAAAAAGAGTATTGTACGGGCGAACTTTTCATCCCCGTTAGCTTAGTGTACTGGGGCGTTACAGGAACAGACATTTTTCTCTAAAACACAGGAGCCAGTGAAGCCATAACGATGAGACCACCAGCTTTCACACTTGATGGAGAAAAACGAGTTCACAGTAGTAACTGGCCTACATATATTTAACATCAGTGCTTCCTCAAGAAATACTCTTCATACTGCCTCCAAAACCATTATCCTCAAGCACCTCTTTATTTTAATTTAAAAAAAAAAAAAAGCCCTGCATATTTTTTGTGCTTGCAACCTTCCCATGATACTTTCTCAAATATAGAGTCCACGTGTTTGGACACAGGTAGTTGGGGACAGAGATTATTGCAGCAGCAATGATGGAGGAGACAAGAGAGCTCAGATTATTGTCTTCTAGTGCATCTCAATAATTGGGTAAACCTCGCAATAACCGAGGATGAAGGCTGGAGGTCATAGAACTCCGGTAATGAATGTCTGGAGACTGTGTGTGCTAACATTTAGCCAGTCTTTCAAGACCCCAGGCATCTAAGCATGCTACAGATGGTGGCAGTTCATCTTCGAAACTGCCCCATGAGAAAGTGCTGTTACTGTCCTCACTTTGCAGAAGAGGAATATGAGACACAGAAGTCGGTATCTTGTTCAAGGTCATGAACGAAGAAAGTGATGAGCAGCAATCCAGCCGTGAGCCTCTCTCTGCAAAGCCGCTGCTCTTAACCATTTGGCCTTCGTTCATTTCTCACTGAGCCTGCAAGCTTCTGATGGCAGTCCCTCTGCCCTCATCGTGTGGTGGCCAGTGGTTTGACTCTTGGCTAGCGCTCACAGGCAGTTGCACACCATTATATTCTAAGTTGTGAAATTATGTGTTCAATGTTGGGGAACCGATGTGTGCAAAGCTGGTTACAGCCATGGATACAAAGACAACATCCCAAGTTAATTGGACGCAGGCCAATACCCCTACTGCAGTCCACTTGACCCCGTCAGTCATGGTCAGTCATTTAAACTCCAAATAAGTAGCCAGTAATGTCCATTGAATTGCCCCTTTACTCTCCAACTGAAAGGTAACAGCTGGTTTTTTAAATTATTAACTAAAAATTACTTCTGTGCCTTTAATATGCTTCCATTGGCTAAAAAACATTTTTCTGCTGTTAGTAAAAGACTCGATGTGTAACTTAGTGGGAGAACCATTTTTCACTTTCCTACCATTATCAGAGATTCATGATCGCCTTATATATGCCACGGGTTGTCATGGATCCCTGGGCCCTGACGCCTCACTCTGGAAAGACAGAGGCTGGTGAACGGGGAGCGAGGGAGGCTGCAGGTCTTCTCGTGGCTCCTCTCAGCCACCCTCCTAGTCTGGGGGATGCTCCAGTTCAGAGGTGTTCAAACAGGTATGTTCCGGGAATAGAGGCCTCACTGTGCTCTAGGAAAGTGCTTCTTTGTCTTCAGGTCAGAGAGGTAAGGAGATGGGGTAGGAGGCATGCAGGTCACCAGCTCTGCGTGGGCAGGGTCCCCTGTCCCTCCCTATCTCTGGACCCAGAGCAGCAGCCTGCCTGCCTAAGCTCAGGTTCTTAAGAAGCCAGGTGTCAGACCCTAATCCAGACAAGTCCTGGGCTTGGGGAGCTGCTGGTTTGTCCTCCTCTGCGTTCCATCTTTGCTTCTTTGATGAGGGTTGGGTTTATCTTTTTCCCTAGACTGGCCTTTCCTCTCTAACGAAGGGGTCTGGTCAAAAATCAGGCACAGGTTTGCAGGGAAATGGGGCGGGGAAAGGAAGCTTGGCCTGGGTTGGGATCGGGATCCTGATCAAGAAACAAATGTTTATCTTTGCTTCCAATAGGGGTTCAGAGTGGAAGGAGAGGAAATGGCAGGTATGGGGATGGAGAGTGGAGTTAAATTAGGATTGGCACAAAGGCCCACCTGGTAATAAGGTGCTCCTGAACCTGCCATTGGCCTTGGCTTCTGTACACTTATTTCCCTCCACAACCTGGCAGATGGTAGATGTTCCGAAATAGAATTAAGTGTTCTTAAATTCCCTGCTATCAACCAGCACATCTTACAAGGCTTCATACGCAATTAACCCTGATGAAATATCTTACCCATTTGTCTAGAAGTGAGAAACCATTTCCTGAAGTTGGGTGCAATCATTGCCCACAGAGTACAGATTCTGGGCCAACACACAAGGATGCATCTGTTACCTACAGTACAACAGAGAGTTTCTGGAATAACAACATAATTGTCACAATAATTTCAGAGCATCATTACCATAAATAAAAACAAACAGTCTAAAACATAACAATGCCACCAAGAAGGAAACAACTTTCATTCACTACCCACCCAGCTATTTTGAGAAAATTATGCCAAACTGTTATTTTAGTTTAGAAATAAATTTTTGAAATCTTACTTCAAATCTCTGGAGGTTCTGACATTTAAAAAGACAGCATTGCAGGTATTCTTGGGTTCTCTCAGAACACTGTGTAGCGTCTAACTTGGAAGGTGCTTGGCCATTGAGGCACGGCCACTATGGAGATGTGAGGCTCACAGGTCTCTTTCCCAGCCCACATATGGCAGCAGGGTGAGACTCAGTGTGAAAGAGTCGATGACCCTCAGATCAAAAAACCACCAGCATGAATTCTCTGCAGCTGCTTGGTTCCCACGGGTATGTCATCCAGGTGCTGCAATAACCAACTCTGACCTGGTAAACGTGTCACACCAGGGGCCATTATAATCAAACCTCGGATGTAAAAGGCAATGTTTACCAGGGCTTGGGATGGGTTGGGTTTAGCAAGGTGAGCATGTGTTTTTGTTCTGTATTTATTCTGTGTATTTGTTTTTTGTATATGGTTAACAGTTACAGGACTCGCTCTAGCAAACAGACATATTCGTTACCACAAGCTAAAGGGAACGCAATGAAAATGCACGCATGCCGCAGTGATGACAATGTCCCAACCAAGTGAGTCAACACAAAAGAGTGGATGACTCTACTCAAGGACCTTCACAGTCGCTCCCTTGGACCAGAAGGATGCTCATGTTTTTGTGGTGCCACCTGGTGGAGCAAAGGAGACTGGAGCAATTGGTCATAAATACGGCTGACTGCCTCACCCCACACCCACTCTCAGGAGACTTTTTATAAGAATCAAAGCATTACTACTCTTAAAACGTCACAAACTGTTATGGGGTACTTTGAAAGAAAGGTATTTAAAGATAAAACATCAAAAAGTTTAGTGCCATTTCTTTATTCTCTTTCTATCCCCACCTGAGTCAACTTTCCCATATTAGAAAGTCATCAAGTCCAAAATAAAGACAAGGAATGGATAAAAATGCTGAGTGTATTTGGTAATGAACATCCTACCAAATCGCAGGAATTGTACTGGTAGTAATGGCACCAAGAAGCTGCGCCTCCTGTGGGACATGAAGACTGCCCCATTGGTGGAATTATATGGATATATATTCTCTCCTCCCCCCATCAAACTGCAAGCTATTTGAATAAAGACAAACGCCTCCTATATCTCTGAATATCAATCAATGTCCTACACACAGTAGGCTCTACCAACAAGCTAATATAAGTGCATGAAGTTTAACATCTGACATACTTGTGGGGTCCAGAAATAGACACTTCGATTCTTTAATATCTCATTTTTTCGGTTATTTTTAAATAAGGATAAGTAAATTACAGTCATACCAGATAAGTAACAAAACCACCATCAATACATGAATACACATCACCTTCAAAGTGTTTCAACCTGGTTATGTATCATGAACTTGCATCCTCTAATAACAAAAACCAAACTCCATGTGGATTCCTGAGCAGAGATTCTTCTGACCCACAGCAAGGTGACAGGAAGAAACTGAGATAAAGTGTAGGAAAACTGAGAGGAAAAAGGCCGAAGTTAGCACCGTCTTGCAAAAGTTTTATTTTACACAAATAGAGACATAAATAAATATAAAACAATGAGAAAATATATGGGATGTGAAGCTCCATTAGCAAGCATCCATCTGTTACTCATATTTTAATATCTTCTGTATCACCCTACAGAACAACACATGCAATTAAGCAGAAACTGCAAGGCCATTTTTTCCCAGTAAGTTATTGTCAACAGGCCGACCACACAGAGCCAGATGCAAATCACTAAGTCAATTTAGCACCAGTTTATAAAGTTTTGATTCATCCTCAACCCATTTGGGGTGATTATAATGCATTATCATTAAATGTAACACACGGTTCTGACTCAATCATTTGAAAATCCGCCACATATTGATGGTGAAGGTGGAGCACACATCTTCCCCAGGAGGCCTCCAAAGCGATATTCTTTTCAAATGACACGAAAATTGCTCACAAGACACATGTGGAAAACTGTCTGGCAAAACACCAAGCCTTCCAAAGCTTTTAATCATGCTAGTTCTCGGTGTGTGCAATTTCAATCAAAGCATGCCTCACTAAACAACCAAAACCTCTCATTTTCTCCCAACGGATCCAGAGATTACCCTTCACCCGGGGATGCACCCAGCTGATGCAGGCTGGCAGAGCCCAGC
>PVJC01053237.1:0-10887 GCA_004026665.1 Murina feae | reverse complement strand
GTAAGGGCACGGGGTCGGGGGGGAACCAGGTGGAGGGGAGCTATGGGGGTTAAAAAAAAAAGGAACATCTGTAATCATCTGAACAATAAAGATTTAATTTAAAAAAAAGAAAAATACTTTTATTGACTTTAGAGAGGAAGGGAGAGGGAGAGAGAAATAGAAACATTAATGATGAGAGAGAATCATTGATTGGCTGCCTCCTGCATGCCCCCCCCCCCCCACTCCCGCCTCTGGTGATCAAGCCTGCAACCTGGCATATGCCCTGACTGGGAATCGGTGACCTCCTGGTTCTAGGTCGATGTTCAACCACTAAGCCACACTCATCTGGCTAGTTTTTAAATATATAGTTCACATTTCTAAGCACTACAAAGGAGACCCTAGGAAAACACATTCCTCAGAATGAAGCACTACTCACCGTAACAATATTTGGGAAATTCTGGCCACAGGGGCACTACATACTAGTACACTGACTTTTCTGGAATTCTTTAATGCTCCCATTGTTAAGACAGCTGCTTGCTTGAATATATAATTTTAGAAGGAAGCAGGATCAAGTAGACCAAGGTTCAAATTCTGGCTTTGCTGTTTATCTGTGAGACCTCACTCGGCCAACTGACTTGACCTCCTGAGGCTCATTTCCTCAACTGTAAATGAGTAGTCAACTGTGGACAGGACTGAGTGTGGAGTACCTGGAACATAGGAGGTTCTCAATTAATGAACACTCTCTTAAATCCAGGCGACCCCAGAATGGCATCTCCTGGGTTACAATGCTGTAATTGCTCTGTTATAGCATCAGATTGTATACACTTCACAGAGGGTCACAGTAAGCAAACCTTTCCAAGCCACATGGCTGTGATGTGACCCAACCAGGCGCTGCCTTCCAGAGTCCAACAGAAGGGGGCAGGGGCTTGAGAATGACCTCGCTGACAAATGAACAAACTTCCTGCAGGCTCAGGTTGCCTGTTTCCTCAATGTCAACAAATTCCTGTCTATGGCTCCCTTGAGAGGAGCTAGTGTCTCCATGTTCTGTGCCTTCCCTTCTAATTCTTAAAGCAACAAAACAAAGCAAAACTTCTCCCCAAGTAAGTGAAATTGACTCCATGCCCCACAAAACCCTAATTCAATAGACATCTGGCTTTAATGTAATATTACAAGTAAGTTATTAATCCATATGCATAAATGAAACAGACATTGTCCTATGGCTTGTTACCCTAGGGTAGAATAGCGGTTCAGAGACTACACTTTAAGAATGTCTTCACTAACATGTTAGCAGCATTACTAAAACTTCCCTTCTGTTTTTATTTCATGAATTTATCCTATATGCGCAAATCCTGCACAGTACTAGCCTAAGATTGTGTGGGATAAAAAAAAAAAAACAAACCCAGTAATGATTTTCTGGAAGCAGGTAATATTCTGGAAAGATTCCCATAGTCTCATAGTTCTTTGATTAAATAATTTTAACTTAGGTTTTCCCACCATATTTTTGTGTGTTTTATTTTGGATAACTTGGGGACAATTAAGATACAGGATGTTAGCCAGTGCTTATTGAAACCTGAAGACTAAACTATGAGATACATCATCGCTGCATCCCACTTGGCCTCCCTCTGACAGCGCTCTCACCAGCCCTGCTCTGCACATGGTCCTCCTTGAGGCCGTCACTTCCCCACACGTGCACACCACATTCTGCCTTCACTTAGGCTACGTGAGGTTGTGTAAACAGCATTTTGCACTTGCTTTCATACCTATTGGTTTGCCTACATCAATGAAATTCCATTAGGTTTAAGATGAAAAGAATTCCTCACAGCCACACCTTGCAGCCAGTGCGTGAAAGTAGGACCCAGATTGCTGTCCCTCCCACCCTCCTGTAATGTCCCCCAAACCACCAACCATCTTGAGTTTGGACTCCAGCATTATCACTGGAAAAGATTTCTGGGGAAAGTTACACCAGAAATTCCAAGGCATGGCTTGGTGTGGGAATGATGGATAAGATTCAGAGAACATTTTAAATTGCCCATGAAAAAGCACATGCAAGAAACTTTACACACTGACCGCTGTTGGCTCCACTGGTTGGAGCTTCATCCCATGAACCAAAAGGTGGCAGGTTCTGATTCCCAGTCAGGACACATACTCAGTTTGTAGGTTCAACCCCCAGTGGGGGTGTGTTTGGGAAGCAACCAATTGATGTTCCTCTCTCACATTGATATCGCCTGCCCTCCCTCCCTCCCTGCCTCCCTCCCTGCCTCCCTGCCTCCCTCCCTCCCTCCCTCCCTCCCTCCTTCCCTCCTTCCTCTTTCTGAAATTAATTTAAAGAAAAAGAAACTTACAAACCTTTTCTTTTGCAGTCCAGTGTTTGTATGGGAAACACGTAAATGTGGCAAAGAGAAGAGTCCACCTCAGGCTTGATGACTGGGGGTTTCCCTGACACTTGGGGTTTCGGGACCAGTTGCTCCTTTTCTTCTTCGTTACACAACTCTTCTAATTTCACCTGCCGCAGCTTTTTATTTTTTAGTTCTTGTGGGCTTTCGCACTTGGCGTAGTTCCCCAAATTTCGGTTCTTTGGGATCTGCAGCATTGAAATAAGCGTCTCCATGTCACAGGTACAGTGCCAGGGGTTGTCGTAAAGGCGCAGGTAGCTCAGGAGAGGCGTGTAAATGAACACTTCTTCCGTCAAGACTTTGATCTGGTTATGCTGCAGCAAGAGAGTGGTGAGTTTGTTTAAACCAAAGAAAGCCTCACTCTCGATTTTGGAGATCTCATTCTGTTGCAGATCCAAGCTTTTCAGCTTTTTGAACTTGGAAAACATGCCGTTCTTCAATATGCGGATCTTGTTTCTTGCTAACAACATGTGCAGCAAATCGTGAGGCCAGTCGGGCAGCATGTAAACCAGTTTTCTTTCTTGACAATCTAAATACTTCTCGTGAAGATAAGTGTACACTTCGCAGGGGAGGCCCGGTGCGTAGCGTTTGACTGGGCTGGAGCCCCTCCGGCCCCCACCCACCCGGCCAGGATTCGCTCTGCGTCTCACACCCCCGGGGCTTGCCTTGTGGAGCTCAGCGGCTTTACAAAAGAAAAGCAGGATTATGATGGTAACCACGCGCATCCTGACATCCAGCTGGCCCCAATTACTCGCTATGACAGATGGAACAATCAAAGTATTCCTTTGAAATCCAAGTTTGGGTAATCTTAACTAATGCAGATCAGGAACAACGAGATCCAAATGAGGTATGGTAGAGTCCCTAGGTTGCAGGAAAAAAAAAAGTTAAGGACATTGTAAGCACCGTTATTGACAAATAGCAGCTTTTTTTTTTTTAAAGCAAGACATTCCATATAATAAAAGCATATGCAGAGCAGTGGTGTATAAGGCTCTGTACCCTCCAACTGCCTTGTTTAGAGGCTAAATGTTGGAGCCCTGAGTGTGAATCAAGACTCTCCCAGTTGCTAATCTGTGCAGTCTCAGGCTAATTACTTCACCTCATCTTCTTCATCTGTAAAATGGGACTGGAGATACCTCTAGTCTTGTTGAGAGGGTGAAACGGGCTCCTGTGTGTGCCTGGTCCAGGGGAAGCGCTCCACAATGTTAGGCTTAGCACTGTGACAACCAGAACCTGTAGTTTATCAACACATTGGATTCAAAGAACTAAAGGGTTTCCGCTCGCAGCCTTGAGATGTGCAAAAAAGGGAGGACTCGATGGCTGTCTTCCTGAGCTTATTCTTTTCTTTCATTTACTGTCTCCCAATCACCAGTCATGTTGATGTGGACTCTAGTGACGCTCAGGGTAAACTGAACTGTATCAGTATGTCCGGGCTCAAAGTCACCTTCTCAGCAGTCAAGGCTCTGCTGTATTGGAAGCCACACCCCTTCCCATATCCGGCTGCTTTCCACCTGTTTCTTGTTTTATTTTTCTCCAGAACACTTCTCGCCATCTGTCAAAGCAGATATTTCTTTTGTTTATAATCGTCCCATCCCCTCCTCCCAAACAAGGATGTAAACTTCATCAGGGCACAGATTTTTTGTCTATTTTGTTCACTGTTGTATTTCTGGCACCTGTAGAGTTTCTAGCATGAAGCAGATTCTTGGCAAAAACTTGCTACATGCATGAATTACTCTCAAGTAACTATTCTATAAAAATCTTAATCTCATAAACTTAGTTATTATATTTGGGAGGCAATCAATTTTTTCCTTAGCCAGCAAGTATTATTGATGATTTCCAAGATCTGCACATATTAAAAAATTGTTTCCATTTTTATATGAAAGAATTGTTTCCATTTTTTTTTTTAATCCTGAAAGTGCTTTTGGCTTGCATTTATTACTTGGGACATAGTCCATTCTTGGCAGGTGAAGAAATGCCCAAAATGGATTTATAATTAACAACATTTCTGTTGTTATTACTGTGGGGCTATATGGTTATGAATGGCAGATGTGTTACTACTCATTGGCCATATGAATGCCAGGATCACTCCCTGGCCTAGAGTTTTCCTTCTTGATGGAAACCACGCGCATCCTCTACCTAGAATGCCTCCCCCTTCTTTGCCCCAAGCATTCCTCTGGTGTATTGTTTGTGTTCCTGCTCTGAACTGCTCCTCCTTTGTTTCAGATTTAGAGTTTTATTTCCTGCCAGTCTAAACCTAGAGTGTTGACTGCATCACTTTCCTACTAGCCCAGTGTGCATGTCTTGTCTTCCTAGCAAGACCATAAGCTGCACAGTTGCCTCTGGTCCCAGAGCTAATCAGGCACGTGGCCTTTCTAACCCTACACTTCTCTAACTGTAATTCATAGTAAATTGTATGTCAATTTAACCTAAAAACATCATAAATGTTTTGTTAATTATTATACTTGCTGAATTATTTATGATATGCGTGCTGGAGTATTTGGAGGAAAGTATGCTGATGTCTGCAACTTGCATTAAAAGGCATAAAACATAAGATGGATTGAGGGATAGAGAGATGGATGTACAAGTGGATATGTCCATCCATCTCCCTATCCCTCAATAAGCAAATGCCAAAAGATGTAAATTGTAGCATCTAGGTGGTGGGTATATTTATCGTACAAGTCTTTAATTCTCTCAACTTTTTTTGTGTGTTTGAAATTTTTCATAATAAAATGTTAAAAGGAAACAGAAAACAACAACAAAAAATGAACAAAAAGTCATGCCACAAAAAAGCAGGTTGGTTTTTGTCAGCGCTTTGAAGCCAAAAGCTCTAAATATATGCTGTTTTCCACAGAGTAGTATTTTTCTCTTTTCCGCTTCCTTCTGTAATCCTCAAACAATAATAAACATGTGTATATATTTTAATTTTAAAGCCAAAAGAAATCGTTTTTCTGGGAAAAGAAACCAGTACTTAGAATAAGACTTGCCAAGGTTTTTGTGTTCTAATGAATACATTGCATTGAATGTAGGATGGAAAAACTTTAAGGCTAAACATTTGTAATATGTTGTTTAATGATATGTCACTTGTTTAATTTAGGCCTCTGTAAAAATTTGCAAGAGTTGAATGTCTCTGACTGCTCAACACTCACGGTGAGTATAAGAAGCTTATTTTACTGTTGTTTACATAGCTTTGGGCTTGCTCTGTGGGAGTGCTAATACACAGAGGAGTTGCCAAAATATATGCCTGTGTGCTCATTTAGGATTAAATATGGAAAAAAGCAAACTATGTTAACCATTGGCAAGAAATGTTATCCTACTTATATAATGCTATTATTAACCCTGTAGATATATGTCCAACGTTGGCGTCTTTGGAAAGTGGAAACAATTCAACAGTTGCACAGACATGAACTATATTTATATTTAAAGCCATGTGTATATGAGACAGAAAAATTGGGACCCCGCCCGCAGAAACAATAGGCTCACTTTCATGGTCTCAAGATGGCAGTGCCAAAGAAGATGGGATGAACATGTGGACCTAGCCAACTCTCTCCGGCTTCGTCTCCAGGCTTTCCTCTACCTCCAGTCTGTCTCCCACCCTGTGAGCACTGCTACTCTCTCTAAAAGGCAGATCTGACTATTTCATTTCCAGTTGCCATCATTTATTCACATACCCACCATTTACATTATTGGATAAAGTCAAAGCTCTTTAAAATTACTGTACCTTGGAGACTCTCTGTGGTCTTGCCTCTGCCTCCCTTTCCAGCCTCATCTTGCTCCAAACCCTGCGCACACATTGTTTCAGCAACCACAGGCTGCTTTGCTCTCTTTGCTGGCTCGCCAGGCTGCTGCTCACTGTTTTACCTTTGCTCAGGCTGTGCTCTTTGATTGGAATACTCTTTCCCTCAGGCCTCAGGTGCTGCTTTCCTCCTTGGCAGGCTTAAAGGCTTACTTTAGACTCCACCGCCTTTCCCAAGGCATCACCGACTCCCAAGGAGGAGTTTGCTGCTGCTCCTCTGGGTTCCTGTCCTATGCAGTCCTAATCACAGTGGTTCTGCCTCCTCCACTAACCCAAGAGGCCCAGAGGGCAGATGTGTCTCATTTTTTGGGGTAGTCATAGCACAGAGCACAGGCCTTGCATAGGAAATACTCTATAATATGGAGTGGGGCAGAAGCAGGTTTACAGTTGTGAGTATGTGAAGCACAGAGTTTATTCTTGTATGATTATTTATTAATTATTGTATTACTTTCCACATGAACAACTGTAAACCTACTGTTGCTCCACCCTGAATACATTTAATGAATGAAACTATATGGAGATTCTAGTAGGTAATGGACAACATTGACTAGAACTTGAGCTTTCATCTTGGATTGACATTGATAAATGTCATAACTAACATTTCAAAAATAAATAAGATCAACCTGGAGAGGGAGAGGGAGAGGGAGAGAGAGAGCACACATGGATGAGAAGAGGGCTTAGAATTGAGCCATGGGGAATGTTTACTGTTAGGAGCAGAGAAGAAGTAGTGAAGGCTCTTAAGAAGGAATATAAGAGAAGTGGGTTGAGAATAGAGAGGTATCACAAAAAGCAAGAGAGTGAAGAGTTTCAGAAGGAAGTTACCAAGCGAGCAAGGCCTCCTAGATTTGAAAATACAAAATGACTGGAGGCTTTCGCTAGAACAGTTTCCATAGAATAGTGGAGGGGGGGGGGGTGCGCAGAGATCTAATTGTAGTGAATTGCAAAGTGGACAAGAGGTGAAAAAATGAGGCATCAGGTATAAACCTATTGTTCCAGAACAGTGACCAAGGGAGTGGCAAACACAGAGGCAGGGCAACCTGTTTTAGGTTTATAGAAGCTCGAGGAAACTCACTTGAAGCACCAAACAGAGCAAGTTCCTGAGGAGACAGGAGGGACTAGAATGAGGGGCCTGATGGTGTGGTGCCCTCATTAAGCACCAGCTCCAGGATGGATCCATGTCCCTGGGCAGAGGTGAGGAAATGTCATGAATTGGCTCCTCCTTGCTGCCTCCCCAGTCTCATCATCATCATTCTTTCTCTTAACTTTCTACTCTACTTCATTCATTCTGTTGATATAGTTTTAATTTATCTTTATTGCTGAAAGTATTACAGTTGTCCCTCCCTCACCCCCATTGACTCCTCCTAGCCTGCAACTGCCCCTGCCCCAGGCCTTCCCCACACTATTGTCTGTGTCCATAAGTTATGCATATATGCATACAGGTTCTTTGGTTGATCACCTCCCACCCACCACCGCTGACTCCTGCCTTCCCTCTGAGCTTTCTGTGGATATTTTTTAGTACCTACTATGTTAATAATATATAGGGTGTCCCAAAATATGGACACACATACTTTGAATAATTATAAAAGCAGAGTTTATGAAAATACATTTTATCTTAAAAATTGAGCTATCAGCTGTTAAAGTTTGTGTACATTTTTCTGGGACACCCTGTATTTATCTCTATCTATATAAAGATATATAGGGAATTTATTATTTATTATTGGTGTTATAGGGATTTAAAAATGAATCAAGTTTTAGTTCTTGCCTTCAGGGACATTCAATTCTGCACTTAACAAATCGGATTCTTTAAATTTGGCTTTCTAATAGGAAAGTCAAAACAATGCCACCTGCATTGAATTTGTGAACATCAAAATATGTTCCAATTTTGGAGTCTAATAATATATAGGGAGGACCATTTTATCCAGTTACATTTTCATTATTGTTTTTCCCTTTGAGATGGACTGGAAGACGAGTTTACATTTAAGGAGTTGAGTCCATTCATTCAAAAAACTTTAATTTCTAAGGAGCTTGCCTTAAGAATATATTACCTTCAGCAATGTTTGAGTGCATTGTGGACAAATTCATAAGCCATTCTGCAATGTAGACACTCAAACAGTTCTTACATCTCTGTGTTCTAACATTTGGGGTTTGAACTTAAACTTATTTTAAATATTGAGAATAGGATTCATTTGCATTTTTTCCAAACAGAAAAATGCAGAGATTGTTTGCCTCCTCATATTATAGGGAAAATCAGAGTCCTCTGATACATAAAGCATACTCCATCTTCCTTTTCCTGCTCTCCAAATTTTCATCTTCTCTGTGGCTACCTCCTTATTGGTGCATAAACCAGCTTCCTAACCTCCTCTTGCCCCAGTTGCATTGTTGCCAGAGTCTTCCTAAAGGTCCGCAATCACTTTGATATTTGATTGGCATCATGAATATTTTTGAAGATAGATTTTGTTTGTATAAACTACAAACAATGCCACACATTATGGTTGTTTTCTCCATTGCTTCTGGGAAAATTATCCTGTAATTTCCACATATCTCCAAATCCTACATTTTGGTGGTGGGGTGTCTAGAAAACTGCTTTCAGCTTGAAAGCAGTGGCAAGAGACTAATGCTTATGGAAAGCTCTGCCTTTGCACACCTGCAGCATTGGCACAGAGAACATTTCCTATAGCAGAACTACAGTTTTACAACCTGGTTCCTCTTTCAAGTGTGGTTTGCTGCCCCTGTAAATCAACCAGTTCCTGTCCTATGTGATAGAAGCCCAACCTGCAGGATTTTATTACTTTAATATCCATGACTCCAGGAAATAATCCTATCCTATATAATAAAAGAGAAAAATGTAAATTGACCATCCTTCCGATACAGTCACCAGCCAATCAGGAGCGTATACAAATTAACCCAACAAAGATGGAGGGTTAATTTGCATATGCAGGCACTCAGTGGCTTGGGTCCTGGAAACATCCTTGGGACTCAGGCTGCTTCTAGCCTGTAAGCCGCAGGTAGCCCCTGAGCAGCCGGGGTCCCAGAATGCCCTGCTACTCCGGGCCTATGGGCACAGTTGCCAAGCTGATGTTCCCACCTGTGGTGCATGCCCCCCAGCCCAGCGCCCAGCATGGGGCAAACAGGCCAGGTCAGGCCTCACGTCATTGATATTGGAGCAAAAAGACCAGGTCTCCCTGTGATTGATGGCAGGGCAAAAGGAATAGACCTCCCTGTGATCACTTGCAGGCCGAACAGAACAGTCTTGTCCGCCAAAGATCACAGTGTGAACAGAATAGGCCTCCCCTCATCGATAGTGGAGCATACAGAACAGGCCTCCCTACAATCCATTGTGGGTGAACAGAACAGGCCACGCCTCCCCATGATCCTGGGCGAAGAAGCTGTTCTGCTGACCAGCCTGCATATGGACCTGTTTAGGTGGGTGGCTTGGAGTCCGGGGCCTCTAGCCTGCAGTCACCCACGGGAAGTCTCCCTCTCCCCAGAGTTAGGAGCACCAGCCCAGGTCCACCCAGAGCTGGGTCCTGACTGCTGGGGCAAGTTCCTGTAGGCTGGGATTTGATCCCTTGGCATTAGCAGTAGGAGACCAGTGCTTTTGTTATTGCTGTGTGTCCCGGTTTTAATTGGACAAATGCCTGGCAGTTCAGGGAGCCAGCTTAGCAACATCTTTTAGGAGGAGAATTCTGTCTAGGTTTCCTCAAATTCCCTCAACCACTACTCACCCCTCTGAAAAGGCACAGAACAAGTGAGGCCCCTTAAATAAAAATCACAGGTCTCCAGCAACAGTGGGTCTCTCTCATCACAGTCATTTGGACTGGATGGCATTTCAGTATTTATCTAGGCATCATTTCAGGGAACACAAAAGCTCAAGCCATGATCTCTGTCCTTAAATAATTCATAATCTTATTAGAGCGAAAGGCTGATAAAAGCGCAGTAATGACATCAGAATGTAAGGCAACAATACAGAGAGGAACAGAGGCAATTGCTAGGATGATTTTCCAACAATAAGTACAAAGAGTGTGCTGTGAATTAAATAAAAAAATATGTGTGGAGTAGCTGCTTCATGAGTGTGAGATCCCTTTATTTCAAAGGAAACTGAGTTCCATGTGAATTGTGTAAAATGCTATGATATCTGAGGCAAAGGACCAGGGAGGCCTTAAGTGTACTATGCTTTGATATTTGAGTCATTCTTTATTGTTCATATTCTTTATGAACAATATTGTTAATATTCTTTATTTCGGCACGCCTCAGTTTTGTAATAGTTAAATTACTAGAATAATACATCTTGCTATAAATTATTACTAGAAGAGCAAATGATCAGGTGGCATTTATTGTTATTTTCTATAAATGATCACAGTCTCTGGTATGCTAAAGTGATAGCTATTATAGAAATATTCAGATAGGGAGACCTACAGACTTGATTACAAGTGAGGCTTACTATCACAACCCAAATTTATTGCTTAAAAAAACACCCAGGGAGCCAACTAGAAACTGAACCAAATGTAAGCCTTTGAAGGGCAAATGCAAATTGGATAAGCTTTGCTATTACAAGAGCAAGAAGAAAAAATCCAGATGCAAGAATGAGAAGCAAATTGCATCCACTCTAAGTTGCTGTTAAAGAAAAAGAATGATATGCTATGAAAATATTTAATACAGATTATAAAGTGGTTTGTTCAAAGAGGATTTCCTAGAGAAGGTGGTATTTCAGTTAATTTTTTTTTT
>PVJC01053236.1:0-10887 GCA_004026665.1 Murina feae | reverse complement strand
AGTGGTTAGGGGCAATCAGGCAGGCAGGCAGGCAAGCTGTTGGGAGCCAGCAGTCCTGGATTGTGAGAGGGATGTCTGACTGCCCGTTTAGGCCCTGTAGAATCAGGATCAGTCCTAAACAAGCAGTCAGACATCCTACAGGGATCGGACCTAAACCAGCAGTTGGACATCCTCCAAGGGGTTCCAGGTTTGAGAGGGTACAAGCTCGGCTCAGGGATACCCCCATGCATGAATTTCGTGCACTGGGCCTTTAGTCATTTATAATACTTTATAATATACCAGTGGCTTTTTGGTAAAGCAGATCATGTTATTCAGCTAATAATATTTGATTTATTATTAAAATCTCAAGACTTAGTCCCTTTGCTTAGCATATAGGTTCACTGGGGAAGCAGTATTTCATTTTAGGTAAGAGCACAAGACAATATAGTTCAGCCCCTGGTTTTTCTGCTTTTATTTTAATCCTTGCTAGTCAGTCTCCTCACTTGTAAAACGGGGAATATAGCCCTACCTCAGGGCTTAGCACAGTGCCTGAGAAATATCATTATAGCTGTCATTAATATGAGTGATAATAATTGCTGAATTTATGTATAACATTATAGAACTGAACAACTTTAAAGGGGACAGATGGTTCCATTGGTTGTTAGTTGCAACAGGCCTGGCCAATGAGGTTTCAGTCATTGGATTTCAGCCATTGCACAGTGTTTAAGCCTCAGTTAACCTTTTTATGCATTGACAGTACTTGAAAACCCATTATGAACTGTATGTGAGTATAATTGAAAAAGTCACTTTGGGATCAATAGTACCTTCCAAACTAAGCACATGTGAAGTCTGTCCTCTGATTAGTGAGTGTGGCCACTATCCAAATTGCTGGCCACCTAGACCCTCCATATGCCACAACATATTGTATACACGTAAGAAATTCCCAGGCTCACTGCATTTCAATGATTTTGATGACATACTCATGGATCATGGTTGCCCAACAGAAAAGCTACACACAGAATCCACTGAATAGAACAAAACAGCAAAATGAGTGAAAGGCTGTCTAGAGTCAGTCATTAAAGCACATTCTTTGTGGTCTTTTACTGAATGGTGAACCTGTCAAAAAGCAGTGTTTCTTCCTCCTCAGCATCTTAATCTAACAACCCTGTATAAACTGGTCACCCATCTCTGTGCCTTCAGAAGTATTTATCATTACATTGCCTTCAGGACCAGACCCAGGTGCATGTGAGGGATTGAAAGAATGAGACCAGTCCTTCCTCAAACTCCTGCCATACAAATGAAGCAGTTGAATTTGTCAGATGGAAAAGAGTGGAACTGGGGTGGATCCTATGAGGAGTTAAGCAAGTTCCAAGTGATTGGATGAAAATGATAAAGTCCTGATAGTTGGGTATGATTTCCTTTATGTTAAAGAGAGTGAAAACAAAATGATCATTCTAATCACATCATTTTCATTTAGTACTTACATTCCATTAATGCTTTCTTGAGTGGCAGCTAATGGGGCAGAGTCACACCCAGAAAATGCCACTCTGGGCATATTCAAGAGCAGGTGACTAGACATCAGCATCCTATATCTTGTATGTTGCAATTGGGAAAGGAAGATGGCTAACCCTTGCTTGATGTGCACTCTAAGGCACTCTAAGGCACCTGCTGCCACGAGACTTTGTCTTGCTAAGAGCTCTTCATTTCATTGGGTTTTCTCACCCTCCCTCTCTCAGTCACCCCCAAACCCTTTAGGTCTAGAAACCCAATATCTGAACTTTATTCTTAAGGTTTGTTTATTATTAATCAGAACATAAAAATTCCAAATTCCATTCACTTTTATGCCTCTTTTCTGTGCAGAGCCATGTGTTTTCAGAATGTTTATGGACCTGCAATGAGATGTGGTGTTGAATTCACATTTGCCTGACAGCTTAGATCATGTTGAGGTAAGGAAAATTTTGGACAAAAATTATAAATGTTATCTTAGGTAAATGGTGCACCTCAAACACAGAAATTTAGAGTGACATCTCCACCTCCTCATCTCCATCATACAATCAGCATATTATAATAATGCCTACCTATAGGAGTCTAAGTTTCTCCACTTATGAGATGGGTTCAATAACATTGACATCTGCTTTTATTGATGGGTTTTGAGGGCTATTAAATTAGCACTTTTTAAAGGGGTTAAATAAGTGTCAAGTAGTAGTAAACAAATTTCACTTAAAACAACGAATAATGGAATCTATGCTTCATTTATCATGACTGGCAACACAAATATATCAGAGGAAGCCAGTCATTTTTTTCCCCCAGCTCTCATGACAAATGTGCAATTCAGAAATAGTTCTTTGGGTTCTCTATGCCTTTTTGCTCAATCTATCATTGACTGTTGAGATGGTGTCTACTTGTTGGTTTTGTATTTGCTTCTCAGCAATCTGTTGGAAATGGTAAGGAAAAGGGCACTCTGATGAAACAGTGTGGGCCTGAGGTTGAGCTGGAGGTTAGAGTGCAAGTGGTGAAAGAATGGACACTGAGTTCAGTGTGGAAATACAAGTAGTAAGCCTATAATGGAAATGTCTAGGTCTAAATAAGCCCCAATTTAATATTTGTTCTACTTTTGAGAATATCCACGTAGTGTTTCATCTATACATGCCTAAGTCTCTGGTACTTTTGCAGTAATCACAACCTCAGCTTTCTACTGTTTGTAATGGGTAGAACATCCAATCAACAGGGATGCTGTGTTCCTCGTTCTTAAATATGACTGGATGGTTGTGTTGCAGGATGAGAAAGCACTCTTAAATGAAGGACTAGATCAGCATCACAAATTCCATTTCAAAACATTTTGGCCAACACATTTTGGGTTGGATTTGCCCATATTAATAATGTTACTCCCACATCTTCAAAATGTATATACATTTAATATTGAAATATAAGATATTACTTATATTTTTATTGATTTCAGAGAAGAAGGGAGAGGGAGAGGGAGATAGAAACATCAATGATGAGAGAGAATCATTGATCAGCCACCTCCTGCATGCCCCTCATTGGAAATCAAGCCGCAACCCTGGCACATGCCCTGATCAGGAATCAAAACTTGACCTCCTGCTTCATAGGTCCATGCTCAACCACTGAGTCATGACAGCCAGGCTCCATGTATTTTTTAAGCATTCCTTTCCTACCCTGCAGGAATAAAAATATTCTCCTAAAAGTGCCTTTAAAAAATAGTTTTTTAAAAAATCTTTTACGTTTAAGTCTTTAGTCTACCTGACAAGGATTTTGTGTATATGGTATAACATATGTATCTGTTTTTATCTATTGCTATGTAACAAATCACCCTAAAATTTAAGAGATTAAAACAGTAATTTGTTATCTTCCACGGTTCTGGGGATTACGGTTCATCTGGGTTGTTCTCACTTGGGGTTCCTCTTACAATTACTGTCAGATGGAAGTTATTCTAGAGTAAACCAAGCTTCCTTGTTCATGCATGCAATGCCTAAGCTGGTCTCACACCCTCTCTTCACATGGTCTCTCCAGGTGACTGGCTTCTTCATAGAAGGACAGTCTCAAGATAGTGAAACTTCTTACCTGTCGGCTAGCTTGCCCGGGACAAGTGTTCTATCAAAGAGGAAGTGGAGACAGCCAGTTTTTTTAAGACCCAAGCCCAGAAACTGGCACATATGCTATTGTTTGATCATATTCTATTGTTCAGAAGAGCCACACAGCCCACCCAGTTTCAACAGAGGGAGAAATAGACCCACCTCTGGTTTCAAAGAATTTGAGACCATTTTCAATTCACCATTGGTTTCAAATTTACTTTTCCCATAGAGATAAACAGCTGACTCACCAACACCTGCATGGAGTCACTAACAACAAAAGACCAGTTTCAACTTAATTTTCAGAGGAGATCTTTGCCCCACCAGTCAACACCAAGTTTTGAGCTAGGCAGTCATCTTTAGACTCCCTTAGTGGATGAGCAGGAGTATCTTTATTTCCAGTTCACCTTTGTACTGGGATCATAGCTGTTTGGAATCCTAGTTTCATATGAGAATAGGTATATTATAAATTTCCTACCTCATCAGCTCTGGTTTTTATCTCCCTCCCTGCCCTCCCCCTTCCCCTCCCTCCGCCCCACACACATCCTACAAGATCATAAAAAACTGAAAGTTCAAATTCAGTTTTATTAATATCCTCCAAACAAAAGCAAGCTTACATCTCCGGGTTCCTGTTTTTTTGTTTTTGTTTTCTTTTTTATCTTTCCTGCATATTTCTTACTTCCAGGACAATTCACTTGTGATTACACACACAGCATCGTTGAGCAAAATCAGAAATGAGCGAATGTTAATGTGACGGAAATGCAACGGACTGAGGAGATGAGAGCATCACCTTAGAAGCTGTGCTCCAGGAATGCTGAATTGAGTGGAAGCTGTCATTACTTTCTTAATTACTGTGATATGCTGATTTGGTTTGTTTTGTTTTTGCATTGTTATTGTTAGAGAAAGTGAGATTTCTATAGCTCACCCCAGGGGGGTAGGAAATAGAACACATTCATTCCATTTAGGTAGATAGTGAACCATAAGTGAATCATTACTATCTTACTGAATTTACAAATAGCATTCTTTTAACAAGGTAATACTTTCATTGAGTAGCATTTTATTGTTGTTTTTCCATTGATTTTTAGAGAGAGTGGAAGAAAAAGGGAAAGACAGAGGAACATTGATATGAAAGAAATTGATTGCCTCCTACAGGAGGCCCGACCAGGGCTCAGGCTGGGGAGGAGCCTGCAACCCAGGTATTTGCCCTTGACTGGAATCGAACCTGGGGCCCTTCGATCTGCAGCTGACGTTCTATCCACTGGGCCAAACAGGCCAGGGCCATTGAGTAGCATTTCTTAAACTGTATTTGTTTTCCAGTCATCATTACCAGGTAGATGTGAAGATCTAAACCAGGCATTCTCAAACTACGGCCCATGGGCCACATGAGGGTGTTTTGGCCGCCGCTGTCTGTCCTGCTTAAAATAAAGTATGTGCAGTGTGCATAGGAATTTGTTCATAGTTTTTTAAAAAAACTATAGTCCAGCCCTCCAATGGTCTGAGGAACAGTGAACTGGCCCCCTGTTTAAAAAGTTTGAGGACCCTGAAAACCTTGAGAAAGAGATGAATACATAAGGATTCGTGGCAATTTGAAATGATATTGTGTTTTGTTGTTGTTCTGTGTGTTTGTTTTACTTAGGAACATTTTTATGTGTCCTAGAAAGAAAACCATTAAATTGTATGCTTCAAAGTAAGTTTTATAAGGAAGTAAGATTTTAAAATAAAACTCTGGGGCTTGTCACATGCCTGAACCTGGAATGAGATGATACAATATAGTATTTGCTGTGGTCTGAATGTCTGTGTCACAAAATTCATAGGTTAAAATCCTGACCCCCAAACTGATTATATTAAGAGGTGGTGATTTTAAGAGGTGGTTAGTGTCCTTATAAAAGAGACCCAAGGGAAATCCTTTGCTCCTTCTACCATGTGAGAACACAGAGAGAAAGTGCCATCTGTGAACCAAAGAGTGGGCCCTCACCAGGCACCAAATCTGCTAGCAGCTTGATCTTGGACTTCCCAGCTTCTAAAACTGTGAGAAATAAGTTTATGATGTTTATAAGCCACTTGAGTCTGTAGTATTTTGTTGGAGAAGCCTGAACCAACTAAGAAAGTAGACAGGAACAAGCTCTCTGATGTTACTTTCCAGCTCCACCTTTTTCTAGGTAATTTTTGTCAAGTCACTTAATGCCTGCATCTTTCTTTTCTAAATAATTTTCATTTGCAATATATATATATATATATATATATATATATATATATATATATATATACACACTAGAGGCCCAGTGCATGAAATTCAAGCACAGGTAGGGTCCCTAGCAGCAGCCGGTCAGAGCACCTCCCTTCCCCCAGGTGCGTGCCACCGCCAGCCCCTCCTGTGGTCGAACTCCAGGTCAAACTCCCGGTCAAGGGGCAATTTGCATATTAGGCTTTTATCATATAGGATACACATAATTATTGAGTTTTTAGAGAGAGAAGGGAGAGTGATTAAGAGGTAGAAACATCGAGAAAGAAACATTATTGATCGGCTGCCTCCTGCTCATACCCCCACTGGAGATTAAGCCTGCAACCCGGGCATGTGCCCTGACTGAAAATCAAACCAGCAACCCCCTGGTTCATGGGTCAACATTCAACCACTGAGCCATACCGGCCAGGCCCTGTAGCTTTCAATAAGGACCATAGTAAGTCCTTCACCTCACAAAAGGAAATAGTCTAATCATCTATGAATAGCATTTGTACACAGGAAAAGTTTCAATTAGCCTAGCTTTTCTTTCAACCATTACTGTATTTCAGCTAAGATTGAACAGCAATGGCCATCACATACAAGGCAATAGGAATTAAGAAGAGTGCAATACAGTGAAGATTGTTTGATGTATTTTTTTCTTTTTTAAAAATATATTTTATTGATTTTTTTACAGAGAGGAAGGGAGAGGGATAGAGAGCTAGAAACATCGATGAGAGAGAAACATCGATCAGCTGCCTCTTACACACCTCCTACTGGGGATGTGTCCACAACCAACATGCCCTTGACTGGAATCGAACCTGGGACCTTTCAGTCCGCAGGACAACGCTCTAGCCACTGAGCCAAACCAGTCAGGGCTGTATTTTTTTTCTTGATCAAGAAAGTGTTGACTGAGCTAGCTTCTTTAATGTGCAGTTACACTTCCAGTTTTATTTATTAATGATCATCAATGGCCTCCGCAATTTAGAAGCAATGATTAGACAATTACTTTTTGCATTTGAGCTGAAAAAAAAGAAAGTCATTTAATTGCTAGTAATTTTTTCTCATTACACAAAAACTCTTTCTTATTTCTTGGTGACATAATAATAACAGCCAGATAAAACTCGGATTTGGCACACAATAACTCCTTTTGCTCCCTGAAAGCCAAACTGGCCTCATAAATCCCAAATGGCTTCATACTGCTTATGAGCATAGGGTTGAAAGGAGTATATTTTCAACAATTTTTTAAGAACAAAGAAAAGGGATTTGGGCAAGAGTTGAGATAAAGGAGCTCTTTCTCCTCTCTCATTGTGTCTTTCTAATAACCTGGTTAATCTGAGCCACACAAATCTATGAGGTGATTTGGCCCTCTTCTTCTTGTCTTCCTCTGTCTTTCCAGACTACATCTACCCCCAGACTTGATCTCCTCACTGTATTCTTGAACGTGTCTTGTTGTAATGACAAATTTGGGCAAATGATTCTATCTTTCTGGATGAAACAGAAAGGAAAACAGACAGCAGACTTTGGTCTTGTTCTGTGGTTTGACTTCCAGCTGCTCCTGAGCAGCTCACAGAGAACTAACATGGGTTTCATTAGAGAAATCTGGGGTGTTGGGAAGGTCACACAATTTCTGGCAGCTTTCTTGTAAGCGAAATCCAAGTAATTTATTCCTGATGGTATCTATTTCAATTGTGTAGAGACAGAGTGAAATAAAAACAGTCTGAACAGTGATTTGCAAAATAGAAATTCTTGGGCTTTGCTCCCAGCCTTAATGTCAACTATCTCTGTAGTCTGGGTGCTTGTCCCAGAAGAGTACTCCAAGAATTAATTAGCTTCTTAAATGCTTTGGATGTGAAAAATGTGCTAAATAAACATATGGCAGATTGAACTCATCAGAGGAGAAGAGAGATTTCAATGGGGGCAGGGTGAGGAACAGTTATAGAAATAGATTATTGAAAAAGACAATATCCTTAAGGTGTATATCGCCTTGCATAAGCTGGAGGAAGAGGAAAATAAGGTTAAAAAAATCAGCAGAAGCTAATAGAATACTATGATCCATAACCAGTGACTAGAGGTGGGAGGCTGAGTGAGGACGAGGGTGAACCGCGTAATAATGCAGAGCTAGGCTATGTGGCTAGAAAAAAAAACAAAACCTAATCTTTCAAGAAAGAAAATAGGACACTGATCTTAGGAGGAAGAAGAGCATTGTGGATCAGAAAGCAAAAGACGAGACTGGATAATTAGATGGACTTGTCCCAGAGGAAATAAGTCAGGAGGAGGACGAGGGAGGTAATATTAATGTTGTAGGCAGATGGACAGTATAATGCCAAACTGAAGTTGCTGATCCAAAACATAGGAGCAAAAATGATGTAGTCAAAATAGCAGGGAATGATTGAAAATGAGATAGAAATTTTACAGATGGAAGATAATAAGCTAGTCATAAACTGCTTATCAGGTTGAAAAGAAAGAACACAGTGAAATGCTGAGGAGGTGGGTGAGACGACATAATGTGGTCCAAAATGCAGTTTCAGTCAGGTATTAGAATATGATAGAAAATAGAAATAGTACAATAACATGAAGAGAGAGGTACTTAAATTTAGATGGGACCGAGTGAGGGTGAGGGTTGAGACATTACGGAAAGAGATTTGTAGTATAATAAGACTGAGTATGGGTCTAAGAGAGGCATACTAGTTAGGCATTCAGTAAAGAAAAAGTTCAGAAGCAGGAATACAACTATTCAGATGTATGGTTGGCTCATTGAACCCCAGTATCTCTTTCCCATAATTGTCCTGGATGTCCAGCTTTCATTTGCTTCTGCAAAATGAATGTGTACACCTGCTTAGAACACTCTGCTCTCATATTAGCCTGTCCTCTAAGAAAATAACCATCACAGCTCACATACCTAATTAAGAAGTTCAAACGGCATTATTGGCCATTATTTCCTTCCAGGGCTATAATTCCATCAGGCGAGTTTGCTAGTACTGTCACCAGTCCAGACCTTTGGGAAACCCACTTCATTGCCATCAATCATTCAACTCAAGCTTTCAATTTTTGACTAGAATTTCAAATTTAAAACCTTGTTATAAGCTTTTCTTTGCTTATCTTTATTTTATACCAAGTAGGACCTGAAAATGCTTAAAAGCATTCCTTAAATCCAGATTACAAAATTATTGGTGATTTATCTAGTTACTGCTTCTGAATTAGTTAGATAAAAGCCATAAACCTTAATTATATAATAAAGTTTCCTTCTAAATATCAAAATCCCTTAGAGAACAATCATTTGCAGTATCCAGACCAAGATTTTGTGTGCAAGATCACCAAGTACCCCACACGGGTTTGGGGCACAGGCTGTTACTGACAGCTTCACGGCCGCATTGCCAGCTCAACTTCACTGATTTAATCCTCTGCCTGCCCTGTTTTATGTTACCTGAGCTACTTGATTCACAAAATATGGACGGGCCTTAGCTTGGAATAAAATTGCTTCTTTAAGTGTTTAGTTCTGACCCTACCCATAAGTTACCCCAACGAGGCACTCAACACTGACTCATCCATTTATTTCAACAACTTGCTTGATATGTTGTTTATTTAATATCAAATAGCTTCTTCAATATCAAAGTTAAAAATACTCACTGAAAAAATTAAACACATGGAAAACCACAAATAGAAAAGCAGAGGCAAGGACCTGAATTGACATTTCTCCATAGAACATATACAAATGGCCAACAAGCATGTGAAAAGATGTGCAATATCACCAGTCATCAGGGAAATATAGATAAAAACTATCGTGAGATATCACTTCATGCCCATTAGGATGGCCACTATTTTTAAAAAGGAAATAAATGGTGGTGATGATGTGGAGAAATTGGAACCCTTGTGCACTGTTAGTGGGAATGTAAAATGGTGCAATGCTATGGAAAATGTTATGAAAGTTTCTCAAAAAATTAAAAATGGAATTACCATATGATACGCAATCCCATTTCTGTGTATATATGCAAAAGAATCGAAAGCAGGATCTCAAAGAGGTATTTGCACATCCATGTTCATTGTAGCTTTATTCATAATACCCAAGAGGTGGAAGCAACCCACATATCTAACAGTGTATGAATGAATAAAGGAAATGTGGTATATACATACAATGGAATATTATTCGAATGCTACATGCTGCAACATGGATGAAGCTTGAGGGTGTTATTTTAAGTGAAATAATCCAGTAACAAAAAGACAACTATTATATGATTTCACTTACACAAAACATCTAAAGTAGTCAAATTCATAGAAACAGAAAATAAAATTGTGGTTACCAGGAGCTGGGAGGTGGGAAGCGGGGGAGTTGTTCAATGAGTATGGAGGTTTATTTTGCAAGATGAAAGTGTTCTAGAGATCTATTGCACAACAATGTAAATACAGTTGATGCTACTGAACTGTGCCTTAAAAATGGTTAAGACGGTAAATGTTATGTCTTTTTTAACCACAATTAAAAAATGTTTTTAAAAGAAAGGAGGAGGAAAAAAAATAATGCTTGAAATGCACTTGTATGTTGGTGCTAACAAAATTGGTTGAGCCTGGAACCTTAGCAATAAGTGAATGAGTCTGGGCTAGTCTGTTGGAGGATGCAAGATCACATCTCAGCAGACAGTCATCCAGCCAGCAGACAACTCCCAGCCACCAGCCAACCCAGCATCCAATCACAGAAACACGCATGAGCCACAGCAAAGATCAGTTAGTTGAGCCTGACCCAGATCTGAAGAAGCACTCCTCTGAAAACAGCCCAAATTGTTGGCCTACATATTCTTGAGCTAAATAAGTGGCTGTTGCTTGGGAAGAAATATAAAGCCAAACAGAAGTCACTCACAATTCTTGCATGCAGAGGGGGCCCAATTAGTGAATTTATATAAGTTGTCTGTTTGTGTTTATGCACGTAATAGTATTCTATCATGGCTTTGAACCTTTATTTCTTTAATCCCAATGCCTTTTTGTGAGGCATTTAGCTTGTTTTTAGTATTATGATATTAGAAACTAGAGGCCCAGTGCATGAAATTCATGCATGCAGGGGGTGGGGGGGGTCCCCTCAGCCCAGCCTGCACCATCTCCAATCTGGGA
>PVJC01053235.1:0-10887 GCA_004026665.1 Murina feae | reverse complement strand
CTCCTACTGGGAAAATACCTGAACAGTCAGTAGGCTGATTCTCCCCATTCTGACAATGTCTTTGCACATGAAACCCTGACCCTTTGAAATATATATCTCTGCCTCGGCTCAGGACAATTTGTGTTAATAAAAAGCATGGGGTCCTGAGACTAAGGAGATCTTAGTTTCCTTTAAACTAGGCTCCTCTGACACCCAAATATCTTTCAAAATTATATTTTGTCTCTGGACTCCTATTTAATCTATGCTCAGCCTTCTCCAGATTTCCTGAACCCTTCTTAATGCTGGAACAAGAACACCAATAATACTCAAGTAGTTTGTATGCATATTTAAGCTTAAGAAGCATTGGTGTAAGGGTTATTGATATCAAGATTAAAATACGAAGTATAAAACCCTGTTAATTCCTGGGGACAGAGGTTTTAAATGGGCAAGATTCTGGAGATGTGCTGGCTCCTCACCCTCAGTTCTGAGCACCAGTGTGAGTTGGCTACAACTGGTTCCACAAGCATGTGCCTGAGTGTGGACCCAGGGGAAGCTCATTCTCTACTCCCTGGAGCCATCCAAGGCGGGTGTCCACAGGATATGTGACATCTCTATCTTTTGTCTCATAGGAAATTGAGATGTTCGGCACAGGAAGGTATTAATGCTGATTAAGAACCCTTAGATTAGAATACCCTCTCCTACTCTCTGAGCTCCCTGAAGGTGTGTCCTATTGACCGTCCATAACCAGACACATGGCAGGTGCTCAATAAATGTTTATAGTTGGACTTTGGCTTAAGTGATGTAGAGTGTGCTTTCGCATGCCTCTCAGGTCAGCATAGTGTGTAATCCCACCAATTTTAACAGGGACAATTTAATCATGACAGAATTCCAGGAACTTTATCAGCACTTTAAAGCTATTTCTTTTAGCCAAAAGTATCTACAAGGTCAACATCAACATTAATCCAACTTCTGGGAAGCTTCCCTCAGTACATTGTAAATATATACCTGGACTTTCAAGCAAAGAGAAAGGATGTACCTAATGTAGTAGATGGAGTTCCTATAGGAATAGTCCTGCTGAGAGGTTGGACATTGCCCAATCAGGTTGGCTTCTATTGCCTAATGACCCAATGTCTTAAAGACCCTTGTTTCATATACATTGTCTGGTTTTATTTCAGGTGGGAAGGTGAATCTGGCCCCCTTTACTCCATCCTGGCCAGGAGTGGATGTTTCCCACTTTATCTATAAACACAGTATTTTTCTGGTGTCTCAATACTCACTGAATTATTCAGGAGTGGGGCTACTATTAAAATTGAGGGACAACTCTTCTGTGTTTTGTTTGGACCTTAGCAAGAATTGATCATCACGATGTAAAATCATGATGCCGATGCAATGTGAGTCATGGTACTTGAGTGGCCAGTACATCAGCCCGTTCCAGGCTACAGTTGGAAATGCATTTTCACAATGATGCTTCATACGTGTGCAACCATCTGACTCCTTTGTAATGCTTTTTAGTGTAGTCCTGCTAGGACATTTACACACTTAAGGGCATAGGAGTCGGTTACAATTTTCCATTTGTTTCTCCATGTTACAGTTACGAGATTTTATTGAATTCTGTGAAGTTATAGTTGATAGATTATGTTAGCTATAAATTCCACTTCAGGAAAGCGAAGTGGGCATTAGAAATGATTGACAGAAAAAGGGATGTTGTGTCCCTGGTGTAAATATGGGTCGTTCCTGAAAAGGAGGTTTTCCCCCTCGTTCTTAATGGGATGGGCCTGGAGTGGAGGCCAGACCTCAGAGGGAGAGTGCTGTGTGGTGCACTCAAGCTGAAAGGCCTTAGACAGCCCAGCAGAGCCCCTGCCATGGAGCAGGACAGCACAGTGACACTGAGTAACTGAAGGGCGGGGAGGTTGGGACAGTTCAGCAACCATCCAGTGAAATCAGAAGGGGTGACGGGTGTCGTGGTGGGGGTGCCATTGTGGATTATATGATGAAGAGGACCACTTAGGCCTCCATCCTTGACCTTTTGGCTCCTCAGAGCACTTTGGAATTTGCACACAACCTCATGGAAAGTGGGGAGAGGAGCAAGGGAGGTTGCAAATTAAGTTTCCACCAACCAGTGGATTAGGGGCTTATAATAAAAATGAAGTTCTTGTTCTAGAAAAATAGAATTGCTTTTCTCACATTTCTAAATTCGTGTCCTAAGCTTCATAATTACTACCAAGTGTAAGGACCCCCTTCAGTGTAACACACTGTGCAGGATCTCCCCTAACCTGAGAGCTGCTCTAATGTTAATATTGAGAAAATACAGAAGCCCTTCTGCCCACAGGAGCTGCTTGCTTGCTGCACTTGTGGGTTTCCTGATCAGTAGGCCCACAGACGAGGAAGAACACAAGTTCTGAATAAGAAAGCCTGGGGTTAGGAGTTTGCCCCTCACTGTGGGCTCTCGGGTAAGTTACAGTACATTGTTACCCCTGTTTCCTCATTAACAAAACGAGATAATGACGGTATCCACTTCACAGCGTGATCAAGAGGATTCCACACACACTCTGAGCCATGGAGTGATTATAAATGGACATTAATTATTATTTATAGATGACTCATGTACATGTATTAACTGTGGACCTAAAAGTGAGCATTAATTTAATTTCTGTGTAGACTCCTTACTCCAGACTTAAGTATTAGACCAAGCAAAATAATTTAAGGTTAAGCTTTTTAGAAAGTGCCTAATTTTTATGGCATAAGGTGGTTTTACACAGAGCTGGGGAACAGACTTACCGACCCCATCGCAGGCCAGGAGGACTTGTACCGGCGAGTAAGAATGAGCAACCCACTGCTGACCGTGACCTTCGCACTGGGAGGCAGCCTCTGGGTTCCCATTACCTAAGTCTCATTCTTTCCAGTACTCAGGAACAATTAATCACCACAGAGCAGAAATAAATGAACTCACCTTTGGGTGACTGGGTTTTGGGGTAACTTAACACTTGTTATCTTGAGAGGAAAAGCACAGAGATGCCGGTTCGTTCACAAACGGTCCTTGCTTCCAAGGAGCCCAAGCTGCTTGCAAGAGCTTCATTCATCACGTGCTGATGACTCTCCTTGTTTGGAGATTTGGGGAAATTTTCTTCTAACTCATGGCTCTGAATGTGGTTCTACTTCGTAAAGCATCCAGAGAAATTCTGATTAAGCAAAATATTCTGGAAATGGGGATTTCCAGGGTATGTAAACCAAATCATCTGGGTTTCACTCAAGTTGAAGATCTGTTTAGAATGCTTTGCTAGAGCCCTGGCCAGCGTGGCTGTTAGTTGAATTTCATCCTATGCACTGAGGTTGCCTGTTGGACTCTGGTCAGGGCACATGTCTGGGTTTTGGGCTTGATCTCTAAGGAGGCAACCGATCGATAATTTTCTTCTCTCAGCGATGTTTCTCTCTCTCCCTCTCCCTTACTCTCTTTCTCTCAAATCAAAAACCTATTTAAAAAAGAAAATTAGAAAGTTTTCAATTGAATGAAAATAAAGACAATACATCAGCATGAATGCAGCTAAAGCAGTATTTAGAAGATTTAGCACTAATGCTTGTATTAGAAAAAAGTCTGTTGACCTTAAAAATAAAAGTTAATTGCCAGCAAACAAACAAAACATAAAAACCCTCATAATTTTAGTTTATTCCAGCCTCTCATTTGTCACACTTTTATCAGACCTGTCATCGTGAAGCAAAATAAACCAAGCAATTCATAGCTTCTCCTCTTGTAAATTCATATGTGCCAGGTGTCCAAAGTGGGCATTCCAGGGGACAGAGAAACAGAGGCCACAGCTAATCAGGAAAAGAGAGGAGGCAGTGTATGTCAATGGTTAGAACCTCAACTCTAGTGAAATAAAAACCACTTTGGGTTCTGTGGGGATTAACTGGGCATATGTAGTGCTTAGTACATGATAAGACTACATAAATATTAGGGATTCTAGTCATTTTTAATAGCGCCAAGACTACCCTAGTGGACAAATGGGTCTTGTCCAGCAGCCCTGGAAGACAACTCGCATTAGCATCATATGCAGAAGAGGCCTGGCACTGAATAAGCCAGTTGGTATTGACCCATCTGTGCTGAGGAGACAGATGGTCCAGGTGTGCCCTCTGCTTGCCAGTCGGTGGAGCAAAGGAGTGGCATCACATTATTGCAGACTGGCTGGACCCCAGATTACACTTGACGTGGCTCATTTGAAACATAGCCTTTCGGCGGTGTAATGACTCAGGAGATTCCCTAGGGGTCTATGCACCATGTCCACTTTCTTTTTCAATAGGTTGCATTTATTTTTTACCTTTTTACTTAAAAAAAAGAAACCTCTCTATTGAGGTATGATTGACATTCAAAATCTGAATAGATTTAATGTATACAACGTATGAGTTTGGGGATAAGTATGTATCAGTGGAACCATTACCACAATCTATGCCATAAACATATCCATCATCTTTAAGTTTTCTCCTGCCATTTTTATTTGCTATTATTATTGTGGTAAGAACACAGTATACGACCTACCCTCTTGGCAAATTTTTAAGCAGACAGTACAGTATTGCTAACTGTGGGCGCTATGTTCTACACAGATCTCTAGGACTTAATCATGTTGAATTTTGTCAAATTCTTCTGTAATTGGTTCCTGTAGCCAGAAGAGGGCATTGTTGCTTCACCCAAATTCCGCACTGTGGCATTTAGAACCCTTTATCTGAGTCCTATGCTCAACTGTCCCATTTCTGGCTTTGTTGAAGGCAGCAGTTCCCTTTTTTAGTAACCAGCAAGGGAAAAAACAGAACAAAACAAACAAGGAAACCTTTTGTCTGTGGCAGGACATATATAAAAAATACTGAGACTTGACAAATGTTTTATATTTTTTTTAAGTTATGCAAAGTGGTGCGCAGAATTTTGAAATATGCAACTGAGACAGAGAAAGGGTATTCTGCTGAAATTGAAAGGCATTCTGCCAGAATTGATCAAGGACCTGCCTGGAAAACCACCTTCTGAAAGATTAGCGTGTAACGTGATGATCCTGTTAATTTTGTGCATCATAAGTGACTCAAAAAGACACAGAAGAAATCGCCACAGCGTCTGAGAACCCTGGGATGCTGCCTCCTTCCCCCCCCCCCCTCCCCCCGAGTCACAAAGCACAGACTGTGGTGAAAACTTAAGTCTTTGTGAAAGAGGAGGGGGGTGGAATGCTGACTCTCACGCCCTCCTACTCTGCCTCTGAGGTTTGCCTTTTCCTTCCCTGGCCAAGGTCATTATGAACCACGTTACCATTTTTAACAGGCACGTTGTTAATAAGGCAACAATGGCTTCGTTTGTAATCCTTGGGCAAAACATGGCGATCGAAGACCATTTCACCACCCAGGCGGTCTGCGTTCATTCTCCTGGTTCTCTTCCAGACTAACCGTCTAAGGAGGGTGACAGACGTGGAGCTCTTTTTCTCCCCTGTTTATGTTTGTTTTTTCTTCTTCTCATTCCTCTCAAGTTTCCCTGTATATGACTTCTTTCCATGGTTTCAGAGTTGGAAGGAGACACATTTGAAATGCAAATACATGGGTGCTGACGGCATGCCAAGCCTGCACATCATAAAACCACAGCGAAAGGCTGCAAGAAACCTAATGGAACTGGGGAAGAGCCCCGGCACAAGTATCAATACGATACCAATAAATACATATTTGCTGGGTGAATGATTGGCTGAGCGAATGAGTGTATAAAACCACACCTTCTCAGATAATTATAGGTAGAAAAACTGATTTATAACTACTTGGATATACATAATTTTGAGAAATGTTACCATTTCCTCCTAATATTTCCAAATATCCTTGGATAAAGAAATAGCGAATCTTCTAATTCTATTTGGGATTTTATAGTGAACGCTTTCTAAAATTACGAGGCTGAGGGAATTTTGTGAACGCTTGTGTATGTGAGTGTATCCTTGCTCGTGCTATATTTTCAAAATGATGAGGAGAAACAGTTCTGGGAACTTTAAGGTAACACACACACATATCATCAGCACCTCTCGTTTTCATTCTCTTCATTCTGCTAACGTTAATGGGTAGCTTCCTAAGGTTGTTTTTCAGACTCTGGTCGGGAGCTGAACTGTATGCAGTGAGTTAAGTCTGTGCTCCCAGAGTGTCGTAAAATCCTTCAATATTCATCCAAAGGTACCAGCTCTTGGACCACAAAGGTCCCTTCTTCTGGTCCCTTCTCCATGCCCAGACATGCTCAGAGACTTGGCATCTCGCCCTGGAAGCAAAGCATATAGGCCAAACAAAACCTTCACTTTCACTGCTCGGAACAAGGGTCAATTCTTAATGTAATTACTCAGAGCAAATTAAGAGTTTAGATCCAGGAGCCTCCAGGCACCCAAAAGATTATGGAAAAGGGGGTGGGATACGGTTTACGATGCCCAGGGCTGTGAAAGGCCGCACCCCAATGGTGCGATTCTGATGGATGTGAGGGAGCTTTTACCAAGAGCACCTTACAAGACATCGGGCAGGAAACAGGCCCCTGTCTATGTCTCGGCAGGCCCTGTCTTGGCGGCGTCTTCTTTTGTAAATGCGCAATTTCTTAAATGCGTTCCCCTCCGCAGCAGCTTGGTTTTTTAAGGTAATGAAGAATAAAGAGTTGTTTTTTCATCATCAACTGAAGACCCATGGCCCCAGGACAAACCATGAAGATGGTGTCTGTGAGAGCTGGAGGGAAACAGAGGGCAATCGCCTGTCCGGAGCGGTTGCTGCACAGGCTGTCAGGCTCCTGGGTGTGCAAGAGGAGCGGCCTCTCAAACACACACTCCCGAATGTAGCCATTCAAGGCAGGACGTGCCCCTTACTCAGTGCTACTGGCCCATATGGAAAGGACTCACGTCAGTTATGTATATCTGACTCTATTACTCTCTCTCTAATAGTTATATTAGAGATGGAGAAATAGTTACGTATATTTGTATGTATATAAATATTGATTGGTTGCCAGGAATTGGATAACGCTCAACCAAACTGAGCCGCACTAGCCGCGGCTCAAGTCACTTATGTTTTGGAGTTACTAGGAAATAGTTATGGGATTGTAGGACCCTTCTCCTTAAACAGCTAAGGAAGCATAGAAGCAAGCATTATGTAGCACTTAGCACAAGCCAGGCACTGCTCTATGTGCTGTACTTATGCTAGTTTATTCCATCTGAAAAGCAATCCTCTGAGCCTGACACTGTTATTGTCTCATATTATAACCGGGGAAACTGAGGCACCAAGAGAGAACCATCCCTGCTCCCAAACACCCTGCTAGTAACTGTAAAAGCAGGATTTCTGGCGTGGTTTTAGAGACTCTGCCCTTAACCACGTAGATGATAAAAATAAAAACACTACATGGACACAGAAAGACTAGAGTTTAAACGTTAAGGGTCATTCTCTCCAAGTGATGGGCTCATAGTTCATTTATTCCCTTTACTTTTCTGTTTACTCCAAATTAGAAACACGCATTGCTTTTGTAATTAGAGAGAGAATAACACCTGCTGCTTTAAAATCCTGACCCTAAAGTCTAAAACTTACAGAAGGCTGTGAAGTTCATTGTCTTGAAGGGTCCTGGGCTAGCCATGACACAGGCAGCCCAGACTGATTTACTGATGGCCAGACTTCACAGAGTAAATAGTCACCGAGGAAAAGTGACTCAGTGTGTCCCTCTGCAGTCCTATAAGCAGCCAGTAACCTGCCCAGCCCTTGCAAGGCCACTTGGGACTGTGTAAGGTGACAGAGTCTCAAGGAAGAGTGAGTTTTCCAGCCTTTACAGCTCTGAATAGAGGAGTTCAATACAATGGTGGAGCTTAGCAAAGACGGGCACAAATACACAAAACTTTCCATTAAGAGTCATGATAGGGCCCTGACTGGTTTGGCTCAGTGGATAGAGCACTGGCCTGTGTACTGAAAGGTCCCAGGTTCGATTCTGGTCAAGGGCATGTACCTTGGTTGCGGGCACATCCCCAGTAGGAGGTGTGCAGGAGGCACCTGATCGATGTTTCTCTCTCATCAATGTTTCTAAATCTCTATCCCTCTCCCTTCCTCTCTGTAAAAAGTAAATAAAAAAATATATTTAAAAAAAGTCATGATAGAGAAGTCCATTGTATATGATATCAGCACTGAACAACTGGAATTTGTTTAAAAGTCATGCCATAATCCAATTTAATTAACAAAATGCATGTAAAGGATGTAGGAAGCAACTGAAACATTTAAATTTGACCAAGCCAGTTTGGATATAGTTTTAAGAATACTCTCAAAGTTTATTATAACAGACTAGAGGCCCAGTGCATGAAATTCATGCACAGGTGGAGACCCTACGCCTGGCTAGTGAACAGAGCCTATTGGGGCCATCATGCCCAGTCCTGATCAGGGTCGAGCCAGCCAGGGCCTGGGGGCCTGCCAGCTGCTGGATAGGGCCTGCCAGATGGGGGGAAGGAAGGGGGAGGGACCACGGGAGGTTGGGATGGGACAGGGAGGTTGCTGTGGGGGCACACTGACCACCGTTCAAAGCTCCTGTGTTGAACGTCTGCCCCCTGGTGGTCAGTGCACATCATAGTGACCGGTCATTTAGTTGTAATGGTCACTTAGGCTTTTATATATATAGATGTTTCACACAAGTACACTTAAAAAGGCATAAATACCTAAAGTGGCAAACTAAAATTTAGATAACTATCAGTTAAGCTCTCGTATTTGTCCCCTGAGAGGAAAATAACTGACTTATATAATGCTCATATCTTCTTGTATCAATTGATTATCTTACTTTCCTCCTTATCCTTGTCTTTAAAAAAAATCCCTCTTTTTGAAAGTCAGGGGGTTGCTGATAGGAACTGAGGTCTCATTTCCCCACATTTGTGCATCTGTGTTAGGGTGAGGTGTGGAAGTGGGTCCTTCGCTGGGCCCCCAGACCTGTATTGCTGAGAAAGGACTTCCTCACCCAGCTGCTGGGGTGCTGGCAGCGGAAGACACCCAGCTGTCTGCCCCCTCTACAACCACCTCTGAAGGTTGTCCCTCTCCTGGGCAGCCTGCATTCAGACACTGGGACCACTGCCCTAGCAACCGGGCCTCGCCTGCTCTGGGGACACTCTGCAGGGTCATTCCCACCTGGCTGAGACTGATCCGGCCCAGCTCCTCCTCCTGCCTATCCTCCTCCCCTCCCTTTCCTTCCACCAGCGTGGATCCCAGGACATAAATGCAGCCAGAGGGATGTCTGGCCCTGGGTGTCCACTTCCCAGCACGAACCCGACTCGAGATGTTACAGAGAACCGGAATAAATCAAGCAAAGCTCAGAGAGTTTGGAGTCACACTTTATTCACCGTGGTGGGCTTAGAGAAAATGAATTCAAATTCTAAGCAGAGCTACAAGCAGAACTTCCCTTTTTATTCAAGGTCCAGCCCTATGTGTGCTTAGTGGTTATCTCACTGGTGGCCTTGAAAACTACACAGTTCTAGCCGATTAAAAAATACACCTGGCATGGCATGAGAGTATGGGCATATCTAGTCTCTGGCCTACAAGGTCAGACAGCTAAGTTTATCTTCCTCTTTATTCAAGCAGGCTAAAGCAGGCTAAAAAGCAAAGTGTTTTTTGTGTTTTTTTTTTTAAGAATAAGAGGCTGTTTAAAAAACAGCAGAGAATTCCAAACAGTAGTTTTACAAAATAGGGGTTAGCCTTCTCATTGGGAGGAAGCACACAGATCTTTTCCGGCAGTTGGCCCCTCGGCCACACTGACTTCCGGGGCCGCAGCCTTGAAGCCCATCTCACAAACAACACAAGGAAGGAAGGAAAGCTATGCCTTCTTCCTTGCACAGATGCCGGAATCGGATCGTAGAACAAAGAGGATGCTTTCGGAAGATCGGCAGGGAGCACATGGGAAACTCGGGTGGGGCTTCAGGAGACACAGGGAGGCAGGACGGCAGCTGCTCAGCCCACTCTTTGGCCTGTCTGTCCCTGGTACCATGGTCGCACCATGTTAATGAAATCATTTTCATTAATTCAGCCTGAGTGTAAATTAGGAAGGAATGAAGATAGATTAGGTTTGAAGGCAGCTAATACATTTAACCCCATGCTGCTTACTTTGCAGCCTAACAAAATAAGGTCGTTAGGGGAGCTAACAAGGCCAAAGCCTTGGGCACAGCTTCTTAATAGCATTAAAAATGAGACATTGGTTTGGTGTCACAAGGCAGGGCCAAAGACCAGCTCCCAGGGGCGTACGGGACTGGCCCAACAGCTTGGTGAGGTGGTGGCCATCGGATAACTCGGGTGTCTGCAGCATTTCCTGGGTTGCTGGTGACTCAGCTCTCTACTATGACTACCACCATCCAGTTGGATCACAGGCCTGTCTAGAGAAGTCTTCTCTCGCAGATATAAGACTTGCTCATTTTTTCTTCCTTGTGGCTGAAGTGACAAAAATTACCTTTAGGGTTGGCTGAGAAATGTTGGAGAAATCACACAGGTTTTGTTGCTGTGGTCATAAATATGCTAAATTGCAAATCACTTTCAGTTGGGAAATAAACATTAGCCCCTTGCATACTGGCTGAAAACTTTTCACTGGTTGGTTCAAGCAAACCAGTGTGCCATTTGCAGGAGGTCATTGGCAGCAAACACGTTTCCCCCAACTGCAAGTTTAGTTCCTGTGTGTTTCAGCGGGAAAAATGTTTTCCCATTTCATAACCTACTTACGCTAATTTCTTTCCCCTGCCTCATGTTGCTTATCTCCCAGTGGCAGATGAGGCAAATGTATATGGTCACTGAATGCATTTCAAGGCTTTCCAGGTTACACCTTTTTTCCTTCTCTTTCCTTGAAGCACAGAGAGGTAGCAACATTAGGTAGAGGTAGACACGGGAAACTGGCATCCGTGGATGATGACACAAGGCATAGCTATTTTCAAAGAG
>PVJC01053234.1:0-10887 GCA_004026665.1 Murina feae | reverse complement strand
TTGTGGATCTGTTTTGTTTAGGTTAGTCCCTCTCTGGCCACTGGGTGAGGCTGGCTCCTGTATCTTTAAGGAGGTGTTGCTGCAGAAGCCTCTGACGCACTTGGGAGGGGCGGGGCCTCGGGGAGTTCGCCGGGCGGGGCGGAGCAAATAGCTATGGCGCTTCTCAGCCCTGCACTGAGAGACACCAGGTCTCTGTGTCTTACGGTAATTGCTGCAAGCAACGCTGAGAGAAATCCGCTTTGAATTTCCTCCCGGTGCCAGTCAGTCCCCCTTCTCTGGGTGTCTGTGGGACCTCAGAAACTCGCCTGGAACTGGAGTTCAGAGCCGCTCGAGACTTGTGGCTCTCTCCGTTTTGGAAAAGAACCACGTCCTCCGGCGCCAGCCCTCTCCCCGAGCCCCGTGCGCGCGCCTCCCTACCTCTGTACTTTGCTTCCGCTGCTCCTCTGAGTCTCAGACTCTTTTCTAGTTGTAGGATTTTCACTCAGCCAGCCGTCCTGTGGGTGCGAGTGGTGTCCGTGTGTTCTTTTCGTGGTTTTTCTGAAATAGTTGTTCACAGCTGCATATGCGCTGTCTACCCTATGCCGCCATCTTGTTTCTCCCATTTCTCTCCTTTTTAAAAAATTTTTATTGCTTTACTGAGATACAATGGCTGGGCTGGAAGTCTCCTTTTGAGAATTACTTGCATCTTTTATGTCACCTTTAAAAAAAGTTTTTATTGACTTTTAGAGAGAGAGGAAAAGATAGGAAGAAAGAGAGAAACATTGATATGGGAGAGAAACATCTGTCAACTGTCTACTGCAACCCCCCTATCGGGGATTAAGCCCGTAACCCAGGTATGAGCAATGACCAGGAATTGAAATGGTGACTTTTTGGTGCATGGGATGACACTCAACCCAACCAGCTAAGCCACACTGGCCAGGGCTTATACTATCTTTTATATTTTTCAAATTTTAATATTTGTTGAATTTATTGGGGTGACATTGGTTAGTAAAATTATATAGTTTACAGGTGTACAATTCTATAATACATCATCTCTATATTGTATTGTGTGTTTACCACCTAAAGTCAAGTCCTCTTCTATCACCATTTATCCTTCCTTTACCATCTTCTACTTCCCCTATCCTCCTCCCCCTCTGGTAATCACTATGCTATTGTACGCATCTATGAGTGTGTGTTTTAAATATGTTTTTATTGATTTTTAGAGAAAGAGGGATAGAGAGATAGAAACATCGATTGTCTGCTTCCTGCATGCCTCCTACTGGGGATTGAACATGCAACTTGGGTATGTGCCCTGACTGGGGAATCAAACTGATGACCTCTTGGTTCACGGGTCAAGGCTCAACCACTGAGCTACACCAGCCAGGCTATGAGTGTTTTTTGTTGTTTTTGCTTAATCCCTTCACCTTTTTCATCCATCCTCCCCAACTGCTCCACTCTAATAGCTGTCAGTCTGTTCTCTATATTTATGAGTCTATTTCTTTTTTTTTTTAATTTTGCTCATTAGATTCCACATATTAGTGAAATTATATGGTATTTGTCTTTCTCTGACTGGCTTATTTCACTTAGCATAATACTTTCAGGACCATACATGCTGTCATAAAAGGTAAGATTTCCTTCTTTGTTATGGCCAAGTAATATTATTGTGTAATGTACCATCACTTTTTTGAAAATATGTTTTTATTGATTTTTTTAGAGAAGAAAGGAAGGGAGAGGTAAAGAGAAATATTGATGTGAAAGAGAAATATTGATAGGCTATCCCCTGCACACCCCCTACTGGAGATTGAATCCACAATCTGGGCATGTGTCTAGATCTGGAATTGAATCCTCAAACTTGCGGTGCATGGGACAATGCTCAACCAACTTTTGGTTGATTGAGCCACAGTGAGCCACACTGGCCAGGGTTACCACCACTGTTTTATTCAGTAAGCTGCTGATAGGCACTTGAGCTACTTCCAGATCTTGGCTATTGTAATGAACTCTGCAGTGAACAGAGGGGTGCATATATTCTTTTGAATCAATGTTTCAGGCTTCTTCAGGTATATTCCCAGATATGGAATTACTAGGTCATAGGGCAGTTACATTTTTAATTTTTCGAGGAAACTCTATATTGTTTTCCACATTGACTGCACCAACCTGCATTCCAACTAACAGTGCACAGGGTTCCCTTTTCTCTGCATCCTTGCCAACAATTGTTTGCTGACTTATTGATGTAGCCTTTCTGACAGGTCTGAGGTGATATTTCATTGTGGTCTTAATTTGCATTTCTCTGATGATTCATGATATTGAGCATCTTTTAATATGTGTATTGGCCATTTATATGTCTTCTTTGGAGAATTGTGGTATTCAGGTCATTTGCTAATTTTTAAGTTGGATTATTTGGTTTTTTTTAACGTTGAGTTGTGTATGTTCTTTATAAATTTTAGATATTAACGCTTTATCAGATGTATCATCGCTGAATATGTTCTTCCATTCAAAGGGCTCCCTTGTATTTTGTTGATGGTTTCCATTGATGTTCAAAAACTTTTTAGTTTGATGTAGTCTCATTTGTTTATTTTTTCCCTTTGTTTCCCTTTGCCCAAGAAGACATATCAGACAAAATATTGCTACAAGAAATGTTTGAGATTTTACTGCCTATGTTTTCTTCTAGGATTTTTATTGTTTTGACTCTTACATTTAAGTCTTTTATACATTTTGAGTTTATTATAGTGTATGGTGTAAGAAGGTGGTCTAATTTTGCTTTTGTTTTTTTGTATGCATCTGTCCAATTTTCCCAACAACATTTATGAATAGACTATCTTTACCCCATTGCATCTTCTTGTCTCTTTTTTTTTGAATATTAATTGACCATAAAGGTGTGGGTTTATTTCTGAGCTCTCTGTTCTATTCCATTGATCTATATGTTTGTTTTTATGCCAGTACCTTGCTGTTTTGATTAGTATGGCCTTGTAGTATAAGTTTCATACCAGTAGCATGATTCCTTTACCTTTGTTTTTCTTTCTCAAGATTGCTGTGGCTATGCAGGGTCTTTTGTGGTTCCATATAAATTTTTGAAATATTTGTTCTAGCTCTGTGAAATATGCCATTGATATCTTGATAGGAATTGCATTGACTCTATAGATTGTGTTGAGTAGTATAGAAATTTTAATGATGTTAATTCTTCCTAACGATGAACATGGTATATGCTTTTATTTATTTGTATATTCTTCAGTTCCTTTCTTCATTGTCTTATAATTTTCTTAGCTTCACTCTAACAGCTGTCAGTCTGTTTAACATTCTTGGTTAAATTTATCTCAAGGTATTTTATTTTTTGATGCAATTATAAATGGGATTGTTTTCTTAGTGAATTTGAGTGTAAACTCTACGGCAGTACAATTTATTTCAGCAGAAATATGAAAGTATGAGGAGGAAAATCTATAACTTAATTACATCTAGGTTCTTGTAAACTGTCAAAAATGGAAGGTAGAAGTTTTGGTTTAAGTAGTTTGATAGTGACAAAATATATATTTTTTACTCACCATAAAGCCTGATATCATTATTGTAATTAAAAGCAGTCTTGTAAATTATGACCTAGATTTAGAGAGGAGAGAAAGCTTTCATTTGTCTATACCATTTATATTTCCAAAACTTTATGTTTTCAAAGATTCTACTGAATGCATCTAAAATCATAACACCCATTTCTTTCTAACCCCTGAGTTAAGCCTCCTTTTGTACACAGCAGTGGTTTTTAAAAAAATATGTAATGGAAAAGCCAGGACTCAAATTAGCCAAAATTGCAACTTAGCTACTCTCTGAGTAGCTGCTGCTCTGCTCCTTTCCTATCTAGTTCAAAGCCATATAATGTTCTAGGGTTCGTGTCTTGGCTTTTACATGAGAGAATAGCACAGTGCTCAAGTATGATGGGGAAATAGACCTTAGATCTCCCCCACTGAAACTCTTTTGTGTGGGAAATAAAAGAACATAAATCTGCAAATAATAAAGTGGCTGTTTCCTGATATAGGGTCAAGGACATGATTCCTCCAAGGCCACCTCTTACCCGTAGGACAGGAGGAGCTCAGAAGGCAAGTGCCAAATCAAGGTGAAACTGTACGTAACAAGATGTTGAGTGCATCATTTGAAAATAAGGCATGGATTTTTCAGAAGGGGTGAGAAATTGTAGCTTTTCATCTATATCTTCCTGTATCTATTTGTGACCAGTGGCTTACAAGGAATAGTATTCAGTGTTTGATCTTTGGCTGGTGGTCTCTGAGGTGAGGAGAAAAGAGCAATTTATACCTAAAGTATATTGAATATAAAATACAATCCAGTTTCAGAATTCCATTGACCTCTTTGAGGTCTCTTTACCAGGCATTATATATTTTCCTAGGCGGTAAGTGACTACCATGTGCAGATCAAGAACATTTCTAGAGCCATTCTGGATGAGTATCATGGCATGTTTGGAAAACAGGTGGCCAAACTGGAGGGTGATATAGATAGTGAAACCCTGGAGGAGCAGAAATGCCAGCTCAACTATGAACTTAATTGTTCTGGAAAATACTTTGCTTTCAAAGAACAACTCAAGGTAAATATTCATTTATTTAATTATTCTATGGGTTTTATGAAGCATCTACTCTACACACCTCCTTGTCATTTATGGTTGCCTTATGTCTCCAAGGAGCCCCTGTCTAGTAGAGACAGGCATAAAATACAAATACAAACAACAACAACAAAAATACAAATACAAAACACCTATGGTTATGTTTGGCTACGCTCCCACCTGTCTTGCTACTGCTGTAGAGAGCTATGTTCTCCATGATAGAATGTTGGGAGAAGCTCCACTCCTGCAGAGCCATAGAACAGTTGCGTATGCTTTCCAAGTGTGAGCTTTTAAGAAACGGATTCTTCTCTTGAGGCTAGGCCAGATTTTGAGTCAGATTTCATGTTGCTTTAGCAGGCAGAAACTCTATACCTGGGACTGATTCCATGACTAATTATCTCTGTCTCCTATTACAAACCTTTCCCTAGTCCAGGGGTCCTCAAACTTTTTAAACAGGGGGCCAGTTCACTGTCCCGCAGACCGTTGGAGGGCCGGACTATAGTTTAAAAAAAACTATGAACAAATTTCTGTGCACACTGCACATATCTTATTTTAAGCAGGATAGGCAGTGGCAGCAAAAACACCTGCATGTGACCCGCGGGCCATAGTTTGAGGATGCCTGCAGCCTACTCCATAGAATTACTAAGATTTGAGAAGTATTTACTTAATAATAATTTCCTGAATAATAATGGCTAACGTTTATTGAGTGTTTTCTGTATACCAAATTTTAAAATGCTTACGAATTTAATCCCCACAACAACCCTATGAGGTGCTCCCCATTTTCCAGATGGAGAAACGCAGTACTAGTTTGCTATGTAATCTGCCCAAGATCACAGAGCTAGTAAAGGTCAAAGATGGGACTCAAATTCTGGCAGCCTGGTTCCAGAAATCATGTTCTTAACTGCTGTACTGCACTGCCTCTCTGTGCGCATTTATTATGTGCCCTGTGTTGTATAAACAAATACAAAGAAATCACATGGAAATAATAAAGTAAAAAACAGCAGATGCTTGTGGAGGCAAGAGGCTGTTCCCAGTAGGTAGCAGGGTCACATCTCAGTTTGATTCTCGTTCTATTATTAGCTGGATGGCCTTAGTCAAGTGATTTTACCTCCCTGAGCCTCAATTTCTTTGCCTAACAATGAGAGATAATATTAACATTATTACATGGGGTTATTATGAGCATTAAATAACATAATGTGTGGAAAATGCTTTGTTAAAAAAAACTTTATGGGCCTGACTTACATGGCTCAGTGGTTGAGTGTCAACCTATGAACCAGGAGGTCACGGTTCAATTCCCAGTCAGGGCATGTGTCCAGGTTGTGGGCTCAATCCCCATTGTGGGGCATGCAGGAGGCAACCGACTGATGATTCTCTCTCATCATTGATGTTTCTCTCTCTCTCTCTCCCCCCCCCCCTTCCACTCTGAAATCAATAAAAAATAGTTTTAAAAAAACTTTATGGTATAGATCCTGGCAATGATGTTAGCTTGGGGAGTGGGAGCAGGGGGAGAGAAACAGCAGCTGTCCTGCCTCCAACAATATGTTACTTGTTATAAGATGCAATATGTAATGCATCTTAAGCATTACCACCTGTTATTTCTTTCTGGCTTCTCAATCAATTTCTGAAATAAGATAGTAATACCAAAAGTACATATCTATTTAACAAATGAGGAAACTGAGATACCAAGTATAAAATAACTTATGAGATTGTGCAGTGGCAGAATTAGAACCAGAATTCCATTCTCCAGATTCGCAAATCAAGCCTTTCCCCTTGAATCATGTGGACATAATGCATAAATATAATGTTAAGGTTTTCTTCAGCTTTATGACTCTCTTCACACAGTATGAGTCCTGAATTGACCAGAGTAGAGATGATGATGACATCAAGAAAAGAAGTCATACAGAGTATGTTGATTAGGGAGAAATCTGTGAGCCAACAGTAGCAGTTACCAAGGGAGAAATCAATTACCGTCTGAAATTCTGATGAACCTTAGACCAGAAACTCAAGGGAGGCCTGTGCTGCCTGTGCTGTTAGCCCAGTGATCTATGTCTCTTGCAGCATGCTGTGGTAAAGATTGTGAGAGAGAAATACTTGAAAACAATACCATTTGAGAACCAAGAGGAACTGCAGACATTCATTAGTGAGCTCTATGTGTTCTTGGTGGATCAAATGCATGTGGCCTTAAACCAGGTAGGTATTCAAGAAGTAAGAGCTCTTCCTTTTCTTAGTAGGGCATCACAGTTTCCCCTGAATGATTCCTTTCTTCCTTGCTTCTTCTCTTCCTGAATTCTACAGATGTTTAGTGAGGTATCTGCTCTCTGCTAGGAACTGAAACACAAAGATGAATAAGAAAATGCCTAAATTATTTGGGGGAGAACAATATGCTCTTTCAGCTTCCTAGAAAATTAATTTCATAACTGTCATAAATATGATAGATAAAAAAGAGATAAAATAGGCTATTTAAATTGTGAAATGAAAATGATCATTCTGTTTGTTCTGTGAATGTGTGCAATTCTCACTTTTTTGTCTTTAAGACAAAAAATATTAAAATAAAGAAAAAACTATGAGTTTTCAGATATTATACCTGAATGACAATAACACTTTAAATATGCCTTTTCTATTTGAGGGTGCCGGTCTGCTTTCCTTCCACTTATCTGTTTATATCTATTATTTGCACAGCTTGCATCTTGCCTTCATTTGCTCATTTTTTAATTCTTGCAGTTGTGGTTTATTTGAAAACAATGACAAAATCAGTCTTTTTCTGCCCCCTGGTAGTCTGTCTCTAACCTGCTATGCTTCCTCAAACTCCCTATTCTACTTGCTCTTTCCTTTACTGTTCCTTCCTTCTCTGCCACCATCACTTTTCTCTCTTTCTTTTTTTTGATGATGTTAATCCTCACCCGAGGATATTTTTTCCACTAATTTTAGACAGAGCGGAAGGGAAGGGAGTAGGGAGAAAGAGGGAGAGAAACATCGATATGAGAGAGCCACATCAATTGGTTGCTTCCCACATGTGTCCTGAACTGGGGCAGGAAGTCTGCAATCCAAGTATGTGCCCTTTTCAAGGAATCGAACCTGGGGCCCTTTGGACCTGGGGGGAGGGGGCAATGCTCTAACTACTGAGCCATGCCAGCCAGGTCTCTCTCTCTTTAGCCTCCCTAAAGAGGTAGGTGAGGGGTCTCTAGTACTATAGGACTAAGAGTACAATTCTGCCTTGGGCACAGATGATTTGGATGATTTGGGTTGGAAATCAGTTGAGCATGAAATGGTAATTACTGTTGCCTTATGTCTCCAAGGAGCCCCTGTCTACTAGAGATAGGCATAAAATACAAATAGCTGTGGTAGAGTGAGGTAAGTGCTGTGACAGAAGGGTGTCCATGGTAGAGCAGGTTAGGGGATGTCTAAAGAAAAAGTGGTAAACTTTACTCTGAGACTTTTTAGGGAAGGATTTACAGAGGAGCTGTGGCTTGAATTGGGCTTTAAAGGCTAAAAGAAAGTTATCTAGGGGGATGTTTCAGAGAATTGGAGTCATAGGGAACATCAAAAAGGCTTGGAAACTTGGAAGAATATGATATATACTAGTGTCCTGGTGCATGAAATTTGTGCACATTAAAAGGGAATTAATTAGAGGAAATATTTTAATATTGCTATTTGCCCTTTCTCTGTAATAGAAGTGTCTGCCTGGCCCCACCCCCATTAAGCCCCATCAAGCTGGACAGGGATTGCAGCCTCACGTCTCTGTGCAGGGGCGGGGGGCGCAGCTTCGGGAGGGTGCAGCCTCATTTCCCCTTGCATTGGGGTGGGGGGCATGGTCTCAGGGGGGCCCTGCCTCAGGTGCCCTGGCCCCAGTGCCAGGGCAGGGAGCATAGCCTCAGGTCCCCGCTGATTGGTCCTTAAAGCGTCATGGTGTTATGGCCTTACAGCGTCACAGCATGATGACCATTTGCATATTAGCCTTTTATTAAGATGACTAGAGACCTGGTACACAACATTTGTGCACTCAGGAGGAAAGGAAGGTCCCTCAGCCTGTTCCCTTTTGCAGTCTGGGAGCCCTCAAGGGATGTCTGCCTGATTGCTTAAGCTCGCTTCCCGGGGCCTAAGCTGCAGCCAGACATCCTTAGGACTTCCATGGAGGCAGGCCACTGTGCACGCCAGGTGTCAGCCCAGCTTGTGGCTGAGTGGTGCTCCCCTTATTGGAATGCACTGACCATCAGGGGGAAGCTTCTGTGTTGAGTGTCTGCCCCTGGGTGGTCAGTGTGCATCATAGCAACTGGTCATTCTGCTGTTCTTTTGATTTTCACATTACCCTTTTATTATATAGGATAGGAACTGCATACGGTTCAGGAGTGAAAAGGGACAAAGAAATAGGAGATGAAGCCAGTTCCTGGTGGGGGAGTGTAGTGTGGAGTGGGCTTTGTATAAAAAAAACACTCTAATAGAAGTATGTAGGGTGGGTTAGAGGTGGTGAAACTGGTGATGTTAACTGATTCTTACATTGTATAGAGGAAAAGAAGTAAAAACTTGTTAACTTTAAGGCTTAGTGATTGGGTAGCTGGTAGTACCATTGACCAGGACAAGAAATACAACCTGAGTAAATTTGGTGGGAGGCAATTGATGTTGAATTAAATTTTTTTAAATCTTATTGACTTTTTTTTACAGAGAGGAAGGGAGAGGGACAGAGAGTTAAAAACATCGATGAGAGAGAAACATCAATCAGTTGCCTCCTGCACACCTCCTACTAGGGAGATGCCCGCAACAAGGTATATGCCCTTGACCGGAATCAAACCTGGGACCTTTCAGTTCACAGGCCGATGCTCTATCCACCGAGCCAAACCGGTTAGGGGGAATTAAATTTTGAACAAGATGCTAGTTAAACTATGGTCATAGATGAAGCTGCCTAGAAAAATGTAAGTAGAGAGAGGAATGAGCTGCTGGTGGAAGCCTAGGAAAACCAACATTTAGATCAGAGGTCCTCAAACTTCTTAAACAGAGGACCAGTTCACTGTCACTCAGACAGTTGGAGGGCCGGACTATAGTTAAAAATAACTATGAGCAAATTCCTATGCACACTGCACATATCTTATTTTGAAGTAAAAAAAAAAAAAAAAAAAAAAAAAAAAAAAAAAAAAAAAAAAAAAAAAAAAAAGGCGGCAGAACACCTGCATGTGGCCTGCCGGCCATAATTTGAGGATGCCTGATTTTGAGGATAGGTAAGTAAAAAAATTAATGAAAGAGGCAGATGAATTGTTAAATGGCAAGGTAGCCAGAAGCTCAGAGAATAAATTTTTAAGAAGAAAAGTGGTCAACATTATCAAATATTCTTAGGAATTCAAGAAAAACAAAATTCTGTGGTGGGAAGAGGAGTTGGTTAAAAGGTACAAACTTCCGTTTTTTTGGAAAAAATGGCGGCGGTTTAGGCAGACGTATACAGTGCCTTGTCCCAGAGCAGATAGGGAAAGCAGCTGAAACGAGTAGCTTCCAGCCCGAATTGGCAGTGGAGATCGAGCTGGGAGACAGCCTGCAGCTGGATAAGACAGAAGACTCCTGAGAGAGGAGAGAAAAAACTATATAACCAGATACCCAGAGAAGATAAATCATGGGGAGACAAAGAAACAGCCCGCATATGAAAGAAAAACAGGCATCACCAGAAAGGGAAGTAAATGAAATGGAAGCAAGCAACTTGTCAGAGAAAGAATTCAGGAAAATGGTCATAAGGTGGATGAAAAGAATGGAAGACAAATTTGACAGTATGTGTAAGAACCAAGAGGAAATGAAGAAGAACCAAGAAGAAATGAAAAACAACATCACTGCTATGAAGAACTCAATAGAAAGCATCAAGAGTAGACTAGAAGAAGCAGAGGACCGCATCAGTGAGCTAGAAGATAAGGTAGAAAAAAATACCCAAGCAGAGCAGCGCCTAGAAAAAAGAATTAAAAAGCAGGAGGAGAACCTAAGAGAACTTTGGGACAACACAAAACGAAACAACATACGCATAATAGGGGTGCCAGAAGGAAAGGAAACTGAGCAAGGAATAGAAAACTTGTTTGAAGAAATAATGACAGAAAACTTCCCTGAAATAGGGAAGAAAAAACCCACGCAAATCCGAGAAGCTCATAGAGTCCCAATCAAAATGAACCCCAAAAGACCAACGCCAAGGCACATTATAATTAAATTGGCAAGCACCAATGACAAAGAAAGAATCTTAAAAGCGGCCAGAGAGAGACAGAAAGTTACCTACAAAGGCTCCCCAATCAGACTAGCGACTGATTTCTCAACAGAAACACATCAGGCAAGAAGGGAATGGAATGAAATAT
>PVJC01053233.1:0-10889 GCA_004026665.1 Murina feae | reverse complement strand
TGCTGGCCTGCCCACTCCAAACTGCCCTCCCTCTGCTGTCCTGATCACCTCCAACTGACCCCCACTGATGGCCTGCTTTCCCCCAACTGGCCCCCCTCCTGGACTGCTTAACCCCAACGGCCCCGCCCCCCTAGCCTGATTACCCACAACTGCCCTCCCCTCTTGGCCTCTAACTGCCTCTATCTTGGCCCCATCACCATGGCTTTGTCCAGAAAAACATCCAGAAGGTGTCCTGGAAGGTGTCCCAGTCTAATTAGCATATTACCCTTTTATTAGTATAGATAGAGGCCTGGTGCATGGGTCGGGGCCAGCTGGTTTGCTCTGAAGGGTGTCCTGGATCAGAGTGGGGGTTCCCTCGGGGTATGGAGCGGCCTGGGTGAGGGGCCTGTGGTGGTTTGCAGGCCAGCCACGCCCCCATGGGGTGAGGTCCCCACTGGGGCGGTCTCCACTGGGGTGCCTGGCCAGCCTGGGTGAGGGGCTGATGATTGTTTGCACGCTGGCCAAGCCCACTAGCAGGAACCCTCACCCTGTTTGCAAGCTGGCCATGGCCCCCCGGTGACCCAAGCTCCCAGCCTTCTTCTTTTTTTTTTTTTTTTCATTGCTTCCTTGAGTGGAGGGAAGCAGGTATGTGGGATTTATTTATCTTCTATATTTGAAACTTTATAACCTTGAGTGGAGGCCAGGGCAGCCAGGGCAGGCGGGAAGCTTGGCTTCCTCCATCACTGGGGTCAACCCAAGCCACCTGCTTGCTCCAGTTCCATGGCCACTGCCATCTTGGTTTGGTTAATTTGCATACTTGCTCCTGATTGGCTGGTGGGTATGGCTTGTGGGTATAGTGGAGTGACACCAATTTGCATGTTTCTCTTTTATTAGTTAATCATTCCCCACCGCACCCTATGCCTCCCCTCTGAGATTCTTCAGTCTATTCCATGCTTCTCTATCTCTGATTCTATTTTGTTCATTAGGTTCCACATATGGATGAGATCACATGATACTTATTAAAATTAGAGAGACTTCAAATCACTTTCATCTTTCAGTAGCTGACTCTTTCTCCAATGGACATGGACCTGAGCATTTCCCAGCATCCCCATGGCATCTTGGAGAACTTCGCAACTTAAAAGCAGTTTCATTCAGTGCCAGTCCTTATCCATTTTGCTGGAAATTCTGGTGTCAGATGTGATTAGATACAAGAGGGTAAATATTCTCTGCCTCTACACTTTACATTTTGGGATATTAGCTAAAGAACAAGGATGCCAGTAAACAGTGTGATACATCTATATTTATAACTATGTTAAATTAGAGAAATACATATAGGCCACTAATGTGTGATTTACACATTAATATCATTTACACATGATATTCTTAGAAATATTTTATCTTGAGATTTCCTTAATTTCAATTTGTTCATAGAGTGCTGCATTTGCATTATCTTATAGAGACCCAGATATGTCCTGGTAGTATATTAATAGAGTGGACTAGTAATATAGACTGAAAATATAACAGAAGTGCCAAAGAGAGGTGACTAAATGAGACAAGCTCACCTATTTCATAGGAAAATGCAGACTATCAATTTCCAATAAACAGCAACAGTTCATGAGTGGTTTCTAATGGTATGTATTTGTGTGTATTTTCCTTTCATCGTATGGATTTTTATATATTAGCTCCTTCTCTATGCAAACATCACTTCCTCCTTGAAGCCCCCAGATTCTCAAGATAGATCCAGAAGAGAGCTTTAAAAATACAACTCATAGTGGAGGAGATGACAAAATTCTTATTAAAATAATGCATTGATGTTGTGATGACCATCCTGCTCTTATCATGAGCTGATAGTCTACCATGAGACCATAGCGTTATGATGACCTCCCCTTTCTTTCTTCCTTAGGATCTACATCAGTGAGTCCTATCCACCAGTGGAACAGAAAGAAATTAACACTCTGACATCCTTCCCCAAAAGCTGAGAACAAGATAAGATGGAAATAAGAGTAGAGAATGGGAGAAGGCAGTTCAAGGACAGAATAAACTGGTAGATCTTAAAGGTCACAGAATGGATAAACAGAATGGGTATTAGAACATACAAAATCATGCACAGGCCTACTATCTACTGTGGATGAAAGCTAAATTAATCTCTCCTTCTCCCTGTCTCTGTTTCTCTCTGTCTTTTATTTTACTGAGAAGAAACACAAAATTATGTTTTCCATTATGCAAATTTAAAACAAAACTATCTGTGTTTGTATTCCAACTTTATTACTTCTTAGTGACTTAGAAGTACATAATGTCTCTTTGCTTCAGTTTTCTTTTTTTTTTATTTCATTGCTTAAAGTATTACAACAAGTGATAGATAAGTATTACAACAGATGATAGATAGATCTCCATTTTTTCCCCTTGCCCTTCATACTTACAGAGTTTTTGCTGTGATTAGATAAGTTAATATTAGTTAAATTTTTAGAAGAATGTCTGGATATTGTAAGCATTATTAAAAATTACAATTAATATGCTGTGAAGTTTTTATATTTGCTGGTGTGGGTTTATTTAATTTAATTAATTAATTTATCTTGTTAATCTTCATCTGAGGATATTTTCCCATTGTTTTTAGAGAGAGTGGAAGGGCTCAGAGAGACAGAGAGAAACATATATTGATTGAACCTACAACCTAGGTATGTGCCCTTTAGTCTGCAGGTCAACTTCTAACCACTGAGCAAACTGCCTAGGGTGCTTATGTGGGTTTTGATTTTTACTTCTCCCTTCCTTTATATTTAGAATTTCTGAGTATTCATTACAAGTTCTTTTAAATCTGTTGCCTGGACAGTCATTTAGAGTAACAAGTAACATTGCCAAGGCCCAATAACTTTAGGACAATCAACCACCAGATTATCATATTCTTCAGGACCAAAACTCGTAGATATGAGCAAAAATCCCCCTTAAGTTATGGTTTCTAAGGCCTTAGAAACTGGCAGTCTTCTTTCTGACAACAATTCACTATTGTATCTGAAACTCCCATCATTAGAGACATTTTTTGAGAAAGGGTGACCATTTAAATTTATGTCCATGCTGGGGCACTTTTGAGAGTAAAATGGCCTCTTATGGATAATTACATTGGCACAACTGGGGCTAGTGAAGGTCCCGGGGAAGTCAATATATATGGTACGGCCACCTCAGGATTCAGTCTCTCTCTTCAGAGGTTTGTTTTAAAACACAACTATGATACCTGCGAGGCCAACCTGATTCGCTCACTTGTTCACATGACTCATCAGAGTGACTCATGAGTGAGCAGACCCTTGGAAGAATGCAATGTAGAATAGGTAAGCCTTGGTCTGGAGTAGAGAAGCTTGGTAAGAATAATGAATGGGGACTTCATGAGGAAATAAGTTCATTTAATATGTTTATGAGCGAGATCTTGAAATAAAAGATGCAATAAAAATAATAATAAAGGGGAGCAGGTAAGGAGATAATCTTGAACATGGAGAGAGCAAAGTTGGCCTGCACCACTTTGCAATTTAACCTAAAGTAGATTCTGGATTTGGTTGACAACTCCGACCAAGATCCGCCTGTGAGGCCAGGACTCACCTTAAGAGACTTTAAAATTCATGTTTTTCTCATACTTGGTGTTTAAATAAGATTTTTTTTTCTAAGTAGGTTAACTAATTTGTATCTTATGCAACAGATTTTAGGTCAGGTGTGAGAAACTCTAATTGCTTTCCTCATTTAAACTGCCTTCAGGCATGCATTCATATGTATTTCCTGATAAACTTATACTACCTGATATACTTATACTATTTAATTTTTTTAAAAAAGAACTTAGTTTAAAATAATGATGAAGTAAAAAAAAACACACAGAGTTGTTCCACATTTTTTACTAGAAATCCAAATTAGGTAAGGTGAATACTAATCATCCCAAATTAGGAAAATATGAAGTAAGATAATGCAAGTGAGAAAAAGAGTAGGAAGGTAACAGAATTTTGTACAGTCCCTAGACTACTGACCTTGCACCTCCTAAGGACTCAAAAAGAAAAAGTTGCATCAGACCTGTTAAACAGTCAAGGAACACTTCATTGAAGACTACTGCAATCAGGGAAATTGAAGTTAACTCCGCGGAAACAAACAGTCGAATGATTTTTAGAGGTAGGATGAGACAATGCAAGAGTACTAGAGGATATTAAGTGGCAATTAGTCAATGTATATAGACCATCTGTGTTTGCTAATTGTCATTTATTATAGTTTAGCTCCTGCCCTCCCAAAGAGTCAGGGAAATAGGAACCCTGTCTTAACAATTATATTTCAAAGGGATGTCTCCCAAGATCTTGAGAAAGACATTTCTGGATTGCAAAAGATTAGCATCTAAAAGGGGCAGAGAATTTGTAATTATAAGTTTTCTAAAGTAAACATTCTAATAAAAGTGAGGTTAGAGGCCTATAGTTGAAAGGAAACCTGTCTATGTCTCTTGGCTTTCTCTATGCCCACTTTAGAGAAGTATCTACCATATTTTCTGGCATATAAGATGACTTTCTAACCCAGGAAAATCTCAAAAATCTTCTCAAATAACGAGAAGGCTAGTGAGAGGAGTGACCCAATTACCTCCTCTACTTTCTCCCTCTACCATTTCTACCATTTCAGCAGTTTTGTCTCAACTTTTGATATTTTCCTGGATCGAAAGTCATCTTATATGCTGGAAAATACGGTATTTAGTCCTTTGCCCATTTTTAAATTGGATTGTTTGTCTCCCTTTTGTTAAGTTGTATGAGTTCCTTACGCATTTTAGAAATAAACCCCTTATCAGATGTATCATTGGAAAATAAGCTCTCCCATGCAGTGGGCTTCCATTCCATTTTGTTGATGGTTTCTTTTGCTGTGTTTATGGTTTCTTTTGCCGTGCATACAGATGGCCAAGAGACATATGCAAAAAAAAAACAAAAACAAAAACAAAACAAAACAAAACCACACACACACACACAAAAACAACAACACTCGAAGTCACTAATCATCCGAGAAATGCATATAAAAATAGTTAGGTATCAACTCACATCTGTCAGATGGCCATCATCAACAAATCAACAAATGACAAGTGCTGTGGAGAAAAGGGAACCCTAATACACTGCTGGTAGGAATGCAGACTAGTGCAGCCACAGTATGGAAAACAATATGGAGTTTTCTTAAAAAATTAAAAATGGAACTCCCATATGACCCAGTAGTCTAAGAAACCCAAAACACAAATCAGAAAGAATATATGCACCCTATGTTCATGGCAGAGCAATTTATAGTAGCTAAGATCTGGGGACAGTCCAAGTGCCCATAAGTAGATGAAAGGATAAAGAAGCTGTGGTACATTTACACCATGGAATACTATATGGCAGTAAAAAAAGAAGGCTCTCTTACCCTTTGAGACAGCATGGAGGGACCTGGAGAGAATTATGCTAAGCAAAATAAGCCAGTCAGAGAAAGACGTACTCATTCATATGTGGAACCTAGTGAACAAAATAAACTGATGAACAAAATAGATCCAGAGACATAGAAGCATGAAACAGACTGACGAATCTCAGAGGGAAGGTGGGGATGGGTGAGTGTTGGGAAGAGATTAACCAAAGAACTTTGATAGCATATATGCATAACCCATGGACACAGATAATAATGTGGAGAAGGCCTGGGGTGGGAGGTAAGGGCAGGTTAGAAGAGGTCAGTGGGGAAAAAAAAGGACACATGTAATACTTTGAAAAATAAATATTCTTTTTAAAAAAGAAGGATACCTGAGTAGTCTGTTCTCAAGTGACTAAGTTTCAGTTACATCCACAAGTACAGAAAGCTTTCCACTACATAGTTGATTATTTAAATTATTTATTAACTAGAGGTCTGATGCATGAACTCGTGCATGAGTGGGTTTGACTGGCCAGCCCCAATGGGGGCCAATTGGGGCTGGGCCAGTCTGGAGGAGGGACCTTGGGTGGTTGGCTGGCAGAGCCTGCCCCTGATCGGGGCTTGCGGGGGGGATTGGGAGCTGAGCCAGCTTTGGAGAGAGATCGCAGGAGGTTGGCCATCTGCAGTGAGCATCATAGGGATTAGTTGTTCTGGTCATTCTGGTTGTTCTGGCCTTCCAGTCACTGGATTTATATATATACTAGGAACCCAGTGCACGAAATTTGTGCACAGGTAGGTGGGGGAGGGGGAGGGCAGGCAGGGAGGTTCCTTAGCCCAACCTGCACCCTCTCCAATTCGGGAGCCCTCAGGAGATGTGAAACTGATGGCTTAGGCCCACTCCACATGTTTCTCTGCTCTCTGCCGGGCCTATCTGTTCCACACCACAAGGATGGGCAAGCAGGCCTTGCTGGGTGCTGCTTGTGGGCCGATTGCCTGCTCCCTGGTTGCCCCACTTGCCTGCTCTCCAGTGAATACATCTACCACCCAGCATTCCATGCTGGGTGGTGCCTGTAGGTCCCCATTGCTTTCTCCCTGGTCGCCCTGCTTGCCTGGTCCCCAATCGCAGCTGCCACCACCCAGCAGGCCTTGCTGGGTGCTGCTTGCGGGTCCTGATTACTTGCTTTCCCTTCGCCACAGTCACAGCTCAGCAGGCCCTGCTGTGTGCTGCCTGCTGGTCTGATTGCCTGATCTCTGGTTGCCCGCTTGCCTGCTCCCCCATGGCAGCTACCACTGCCCAGAAGACCCTGTTGTGTGTTGCCTGTGGCATGCTTGACTGCTAGGGGGTCACCACAGCGACCTCCCAGAGATTCCTTGCTCCCCCATGGAGGCACAGCAGGCCTTGCTGGGTGCTACCTGCAGTCTGATTGCCTGTTCTCTGGTCATCCAGCTTACCTGCTCCACCCTTGCCGCCACCATAGCCCAGCAGGCCCTGCTGTGTGCTACCTGCATCCCTCACTTGTCTGCTTGGAGGTCATCATGGTGACCTCCCAGCAGACCCTGCCGGGTGCTGCCTGTGGTCTGATTGCCTGCTGGGCTCCCGTTGCCAGGGTAACGCCACCAGTGTCCTGTCCCACCGCTATGGGCGCCGCCATTTTTGTCCCAGAGTGATGGTTAATTTGCATATTACTCTTTTATTAGATAGAATAATTTCATGAAATTCCCAGAGCATATATTAGAAAGGAATAGGAGTAAGATTTGATGGCCCATGCACCAGGGCTGAATATATCAGGGCAGTCAGGTGGTGAGATTAAGACACTGAATAACAGATGAAATAAAGGGGGCATGGTACTTTCCTTTCTTTAGTGATTGAATGTGGGCACAATATAGAAGATAAAGTTGGAGTGGAACTGACCTCAAATATCCCCAAAGTGGTTCAATTCTATAAAGGTCAAGAACTAATAGTGTTTATATCACAGAGGATGATAAATACCAGAAAGTGGGACTTTGGCTCAAATGCCTTTCATTAGGAAACACAAGGTCAGACTTTACAGGACATTAAAATAAGAGATTAGACAAACCCTTCTAAAAGCAAGAACTAAGCTTGCTTGGCATGTATGACATACATGCATTTTGTTATAATATGCAAGTTAAGACCTTTCATTCTTGCCACAACTCTTGTATTTCTTCCATTTTAATGATCAGAGAAGTTAGTACACAGCAGAAGCCCAACTGGCTCAAGGTCATTCAGGTAGTAAATTTTAGAGCTGAGATTTAAACACAAAGTGTCTAATTGAAAATATTATTTTTTTGAATACTGCCCCTTGCTACTAGTGAAAGAAACTTTTAACTACCTATGCCTTTGTTAATAAAAGTATTACTCTTATATTATATATATACTAGAGGCCCCAGTGGACAACATTTATGTACTCGGTGGCAGGTGGGGGGTTGGGGGTTAGGGGGGACCCTCAGCCCTGCCTCTCGCAGTCCAGAAGCCCTTGGGGGATGAACAACTGACAGCTTAGGCCTGTGGTTAGTCAGACATCCTTAGCGCTGCAGTGGAGGAGGGAGAAGCTCCCACCACTGCTGCTGTGCTTGCGAGCTGTCAGCCCGGCTTCTGGCTGAGCAGTGTTCCCCCTGTGCGAGTGCACTGACCATCAGGGGGCAGCTCCTGCATTGAGTGTCTGCATTGGCCAACTCCCTGTGGTGGTTAGTGTGCATCATAGCCACAGGTCATTCCATCATTTGGTTGATTTGCATATTATCCTTTTATTATCTAGGATAAATGATATACTTAATACTAACAATGGAAAGATGCATTTTGTTGTATATTATAAAAGGTATTATAGAGATATATTATTTTCAAAATTTTAAAAGAAGTTTTACTTCTTTTTGTTACAGCAAAAGTTTATTTTTTCTTCTTAAAATTGAAATCTGAAATATACATATATTTCCACTCACTATGTTAGCCCTACACCTTGGAAATATTCACTACTTTCATAATTATATATATATATATATATATATATATATATATATATATATATATATATAATCATACATGCACAAAATCTCTGTTTGCTTCATTGTTAAAATGAGTAAATAATAAATAACATAAGCTTTGGAAATTATGGCTGCTAATGGAGGACCTCCCACAAACAATGGAGGGCTGTTTTCTAAATCATACTCTCCCGTACAATATGGGATGCATTGTGGTTTTGGAATTTACTCTTCTATGTCACATATAGCAGTTGTTTGGGGTTATGTCAGTGTATTATTACCAGCATTGCAGCAATAGCTGTAAGCATAAAGTGCACCCTGCTCTGCAATAAATTTCCCACATTCTGTGAGGAAGTCAGCAGTATAGTTGAACTCAGACTGGTGGTTAAAAAGACTGACTTTTCAACTGTGACTATGACAGGCAGTAAAACTTGAGCAAAGCTGCACCTCATACTACATGACATTTTCTAAGACAAAGAAACAATAAAAGGTATAGCACTCAAAGACAAGACTGAAAATGACATTTGGCATACCCTGCAACTCAGAGATTATCTTTCCTTTCCTTCTTTTCTCTTATCCTTCTACCTCTATTCTTTTTCTTAGTTAGGTGTGTAAATCATCAATCTATATTTGAGTGCCATGTCATAAAACCAAAAACACACACATACATACACATTTAAGATTTTTAAATAAAACATAATTTTGTCTTGAAATGTTTATATTCATTTTTCTTTCACTATACTTATAATTTTGAGATACTTGGCAGGTTTCTCCATTTATAATTATTAGACAGCCAAATTACAGATCTTTAAGGATGTTTGCTCAGCATTTAAGAGTTCTCTAGATCATGCCTCATGTTTTCCTTTGAGATTTATTAACTAAGAGAAAGATAACTGCTTAAAATTGGAGGAAAAAATATCTATATCATTCATGGATCTTTATTGTACTAAACAATACAAATTTGAGAAAACAGTAAGTAAAACAATATTATAATGGCGAATGAATATACTATACTTATATAAAGCTACCCATGTTAATCTTAGTAAATGTTAAACCAAGTTTGTTATTCTAATCTGATACTTTTCTCTTGAAACTAGAACTTATATGTTAAAAGTTTCTTTTCTAAATATACTTTATTAGAATCATAAGTTTTAGTTCCTGTGTGAACCTAAGGAACAGCCTGACCTTCAAGGCTCTGGTTAATGCCAACTACCCAGACATAAGAATTCACTGACAAAAAAACACAGCTGGCCAATTGAAGGATGCTGACCATAACAATCCACATCGGGACCTGCAAGGACACTACCTGCATGTCCACAGCTCCGCTCCCGGATCTCTTTGTTTAGCTTGCCCTCTTCCTCCTTATCAGAGCTCTGCCTGCACTAGATGTTAAGATGGGCTTTGGGAAAAGAGTCCCCCATCTTCTCAGGTGGCCAGCACCTCAATAAACCTCTTTCCTCCTCACCAGCACCTGTGTCACAGTTTTGGCTCTTGTTGCAGCAGGAAGCAGAACCTGGGCATTGCTGACTATATCAAAAATCAGTAAATTTTATTAAATAAAGTAGTTTCTGAAGTTTTCAATTGAGCAAATTGAGTTGTCCTTCTTAGGATTAGTGAAATATAAGTCAGTACTTTAAACTTCCACGATTACAAAGGAAATGCATTAGAGAGAAATCTGAATGCGATGTGCAGGAAGCAGCCAATCAGTGATCCTCTCTCATCATTGATGTTTCTATCTCTCTCTCTCTTCTTCTCTGAAATCAATAAAGATATATTTGAACACACACACAAACAAACAAATAAAAAACAATATAGTTAGTGTTACACAGAACAAGGGTAAAGATTATATAATTAGTGCTCTGCTTGACAGTTAGCACAGGCAATTATGATCTGGAGGTGATCTGAAGCAACTGTCCTTGTTTCACTTCTATTTTCCAAATGTCTTATGAGTATCTCCATAGACTAATGTTCACCTGGAACTATTCAGGGAAGAGATTTCTGGGGAACAGAGTTCTAGTCTAACCAAATCATAATATACAGCTCAGCACATGTATGAAGACATCAAAGTTTATGAATCCTGGACAGTTTCTATTTGGTTTCATACTTAGAAAATGACTTTATTAATGATTCCTTATATAGAGTAAGATTTAAGGAATTAGAATAGAATGGCTTATTACATATTATTGTAAATAGAAAATGTATAGTGATAAAAGGGACAAGATAATTAGTTATACACACATGCCACTGAAAAATCTGAAATTAAATATATTTATTATATACCTGATTTTTAAATTTAAGGTGGTAACATAGTTTATAATCTATAATACTTTGTGAAAAATAGTTAGAAAATGCCACAAATAGTGAACTAAGTTGACTTATTACTTGTATATTTAGTAAGTAGTTCATAACTATATGTCCATCAAAACAGGTAAAGTGGCATAGTTTGCCTAGAATCTTTAAATAGCATTGCTTTTTAACTATTTATTTTCTGCCCTCATTTTTCTTCCAGTTACTTAGCTGATCAGCCCCCACTGTTTATATATATA
>PVJC01053232.1:0-10872 GCA_004026665.1 Murina feae | reverse complement strand
GGGTGGTGATGAACTCTTTTAGCTTTTTCTTGTCTGTGAAGCTCTTTATCCGACCCTCAATTCTGAACGATAGCTTTGCTGGGTAAAGTAATTTTGGCTGTAGGTTCTTGCTATTCATCTCTTTGAATATTTCTTGCCACTCCCTTCTGGCCTGCAAAGTTTCTGTTGAGAAATCAGCTGACAGTCGTATGGGTGCCCCTTGTAGGTAACTAACTGCTTTTCTCTTGCAGCTTTCTTCAAATAGGTTTTCAATATCTTGCTCTTTCTCTTCTTCTGGCACCCCTATAATTCTGATGTTAGTATGCTTGAAGTTGTCCCAGAGACTCCTTACACTATCTTCATACTTTTTGATCCTTTTTCTTTTTTCTTCTTTTCTTTTTTCTTTTCCCGCTGGGTGGGTTTTGCTTCTTCATATTTCATATCTTTGACTTGCTTCTTGCGATCCTCTCGTCTGCTGTTGGATGTCTGTATAATATTCTTTATTTCAGTCAGTGTATGCTTAATTTCTCGTTGGTCCTTTATCATATCCTTGAGGGTCTCGTTAGATTCATTGAGGATATCACTAAATTTATCAGCAGTCTCTAGAAATTTCTTGAAAAACCTAATAACCGTGGTTTTGAACTCTATATCCTGTCGTTTTCTTTCCTCCATTTCTGTCATTTGTGACCTGTTTCTTTGTCTCCGCATTTTGGCTGCTTCCCTTTCTGATTTAGGCGATCACTGCGAGGAGTTAACCTCTAAGCCACTTGGTTATGAGGGTCAGCTGTGTCTACAGTGGGAGAACTTCTGTGCTGGAGACACCCTTATGGGCCAAGAGTTGTTTCAGTGGGGCTTTTATGCTCACTGCATCTGACCCGAGTGTGTTCCTTGTGGATCTGTTTTGTTTAGGTTAGTCCCACTCTGGCCACTGGGTGAGGCTGGCTCCTGTATCTTTAAGGAGGTGTTGAGTTAGCCTTGCCTTAGGCTACTCAGTCTTTTATCTGCAAAAGCCTCTGACGCAGCTTGGGAGGGGCGGGGCCTCGGGGAGTTTGCAGGGCAGGGTGGAGCAAATAGCTATGGCGCTTTTCAGCGCTGTGCTGAGAGACACCAGGTCTCTGTGTCCCACGGTAATTGCTGCAAGCAACGCTGAGAGAAACCCGCTTTGGATTTCCTCCCGGTGCCAGTCAGTCCCCCTTCTCTGGGTGTCTGGGTCCTCAGAAACTCGCCTGGTACTGGAGTTCAGAGCTGCTGGGAGCTTGTGGCTCTCTCCGTTTTGGAAAAGAACCGTGTCTTCCGGCGCCAGCTCTCTCCCCGAGCCCCTTGCGCACGCCTCCGTACCTCTGTACTTTGCTTCCGCCGCTCCTCTGAGTCTCAGACTCTTCTCTAGTTGTAGGATTTTCACTCAGCCAGCCTTCCTGTGGGTGCGAGTGGTGTCCGTGTGTTCTTTTCGTGGTTTTTCTGAAATAGTTGTTCACGGCTGCATTTACGGTGTTTACCTTATGCCGCCATCTTGTTTCTGCTCCTAAAATATGTTTTTATTGATTTCAGAGTAGAAGGGAGAGGCATGTACTCTGATCAAGAGTAGAACTGTGACCTCCTGATTCACAGGTCCACACTCAACCGCTCTGCATCCTTTATTTTTAAGTTTTGTTTTGTTGTTTTTTTTTTAATATTTTTTAAACCCTCAACCAAGGATATTATTCCATTGATTTCTTCTTCTTTTTTTCCATTGATTTTTAGAGAGAGGGGAAGAGAGAAATATCAATGATTGGTTGCCTCTTGCATGCACACTGACCAGGGAGATCAGGGAGGATCCTGAAACCGAGGTACATACCCTTGACTGAAACTGAACCTGGGACCCTGAGGTCCGAAGGCTGAGGCTATATCCACTGAGTCAAATGGGCTAGGACTGACTTGACTGCATCCCTTCGATCAGTGGTTCTCAACCTTCTGGCCCTTTAAATAGTTCCTTATGTTGTGACCCAACCATAAAATTATTTTCATTGCTATTTCATAACTGTGATGTCGCTACTGTTATGAATCGGAATGTAAATATCTGATATGCAGGATGGTCTTAGGTGACCCCTGTGAAAGGGTCATCCGACCGCCAAAGGGGTCGCAACCCACAGGTTGAGAACCACTGCCTTAGATCTCTATCAAATATTACTCCTTCCATGAAGCCCACCACCCCAACTTCCTAAGCGCAGGGCTCATGGCACTCATCATGTTTACACAGGTGTTTGTGTAGCTATAGGGTTCTTGGCTGCCTTTTCCCTCCCCCTGTGGCGGGAGCCCTGTGAAGGCAAGGGTCAGGCCTGTCTTGGTCACTGCTGTGTGGGCAGGCTGGCCAGTGGCTGGGCATGGAGCGGATCCTCAGTGTATATTTGTAAAGGAAGAGCTAAATTTACATACATGGCCTGACTCCCCTAACTGGAATGCCAGCCTCACACAGTTACGGAGTTACATCCATCCTGTTCACTGCTGTGTCCCCAGTGCCTGGCACACAGTAGATGTTGCGAGAAAAGGCTCACCTGTCCGAATTCAAAAGACACACCCCAGAGTGGGGGTCCCCTCTCCAGAGCTGTCCCTTGTGGCAGGCGCACTGGAATTCGCTAGCACAGGCAGTATTCATCCTACTGTGCGAGTCCCTCTTCCAGTTCCTCATTGGCTGAGTACTATGGAGTTTACGGCCTATTCCGAACACTGCCTAGGTCTTATGGTCTCCTATTGGGTTATTTAAAAAAAAAAAAAAAAAAAGCTGAGGCCTTTTCCAGCCGTCTCCACCTCCCTTTGTCTGGCGGAATCTTCCTGGAACCCGTGCCACCAGCTGCTCCCCACCCCCCACATCCTGTTTGTTCTGGGGAAACTCAGTAATTGACTGGCCACATGCTGTTTCTTTTCTGTGAAGGAGAATCACATGTCTTCTACGGTGTTCAATAACTGAGGCAGGCAGAAGGGCCTCAGGTGTCCAGGGAGCAACAGCACTAGTTACTGTTTCCAGCACTTCACACGGATTCACTCATTTACTCCTCACCACTGTCTTGGGAGAGAGGCACTGCTGGTAGCCCATTTTACAGATGAGGTATCTGAGACACAGAGAGGTCAAGTCACTTGCCCCAGGTCACACAGCAAGTAAATAGCAGAGCCTGGATTCAAACTCAGGTAGAGTCTGGCTCCAGGCTCCTCACCTACTGTCCTAAATACCCTGGACACCTGAGAGCAGAACTTGCCCAAGATTTCGCTGCTACTGGAGTCCGGGAGTACCTGCTTCCTCACCCAATTTTAACTGTCAAGGGCCGACGGGTGGGGGTGATCATTCCCCACTGGTTTACCTTCTATCTCCCCTCCGCAGGCCTGGGCCCTTCACTGCTCTGCCTCTACCCAGATGAGGACACCACTCAACCCAAAAGCCACTTCCAGCCAATGACAAGCTTGACCCACGCCCACTGAGCCAGCTCCTCTTCCCAAAAAAAGGACCTCAACCACACTCCAAGCCGGCAGCCAATGAACACCTCGGGCCTACCTCAGTCGTCACCCCCTGCCCCTCCGCCCCCCGTCCCCATCCGGGGACTTTTTGAGGTGGTCTCAGCTCAGTGACCTCTGGGAGGGGGTCTCTGGCCCCTTCCTTCTCTGTCTCTCAGGACTTCCCTTGGGGTTCTTAATACCGGTTACCTCATTCTTTCTGCAACTCCCTTGGCTTCATTTTGGGTAATTAGAGGTGGGAGGCAGGGGTTGGGATCTGTGTTTCTAGGCCCTGGGGTGTACTGATAACCATAATCACCTTTCTTCCCATCTTTCTTTATTATGCTCTTATTTTTGTTTTTCATGCTGTTTTCAATTGCTATGAATCGCTGGAGTCCCTGAGAATGTGGGACTCTGATCTTCACCCCCCACTCAGGTGCAATGGCGAGGGGAGCCTCTGGGCCAGACCTCCCTGCTACCCAGGGACTTCTCATTGAGCCCTTAGCCTCCCAGGCAGCCACCCAGCTCTGCCTACCTGGCTACCTCCTCCACTCTGGACTCCTGTTGCCCCCAGCTTTGCCTGGACACTGACCTTATTCTTGAATCTCCTATTCCAGGTGTAGCCTCCAACTTCCTCTGCTTCCAGACAACACAACCTCCAGCATTCCCCAGTTCTAGACCACACAACTTCAGACTGTCCTCGGTTCCAAACTGCACAAATCCCTACCTTGTTTCTAGACTGCACAACCTCCAACGTGGTCTGGTGGAGACCTAGCACCCTCCAAACCCCTCTGACTCTGGATCTCACACTCTTCTGCTCTTTCTCCTTGTGGACTTCCATTACCTCCGACTGTTTTCATACACCATGCCCTCCCAAGTTGTCTGATTCCGACCTGACACCCGCAAACTCCCTCTGGTTCTAGAGCCCCTGGCCATCAGAATCCTCTGGTTCTAGACCTCTCCTTGTAAACTCGTTTGTTCTAGACGCCGCTCTCTCCAATTCCTGCTGGTTCCAGATCTTACAACTGAGTGTTTTCTAATTCTGGACCTCACAACCCCATGCTTCCTGTCGGCTCTACTCGTCCTAATCTGTAACACATCTGGTTCCAAATCCAGACTAATTTCTAAATCCCATGATTCCCAGCTCATTCCTTTAAAATTTGTACACTCAAGATTTGCTTTTCTCATCAAAAAAGAAGAAAATTGAGTTCTATGTCTTTTTTAAAAATATACTTTTATTGATTTCAGAGAGGGAGAGGGAGAGAGACAAATATCAATGATGAGAGTCACTGGCTGGCTCAGCCTCCCGCATGCCCCACACTGGGTATCAAGCCCACAACCTGGGCAAATGCCTTGACTGGGAATTGAACCGTGACTTCCTGGTTCATAGGTGGACACTCAATCACTGAGCCACACAGGCTGGGCTCTATGCCTTGATCTTACAAACAATACTTCCAAAACCGGACGCCCACCACACTCCAGGTCTTTTTTGTTCTAGATCTTACGACCTCTGCCACTCACGGGCTCCAGACCACACAACCTCTAGACCTTGCCATTTCCAGGGCCCTCTGATTATCTCCATTTTCTCTGGTTCTAGAACTTGGCCTCAAACGTGGCTGATTCCAGACCGCATACTATGAAGCCCCTTGATCCTAGACAATCTCTGATTTCCCCTCACTCCAGATCTTGTTACTCCAACTTACCGAGTTTAGAACCCAGCCTGCAAACATCTTGATTATAGAACTTGCCTTATAAATTCCTTTGGTTCTAGACCTGGCAACCCCCAACTCTTGATTCTAGATCGTTTGACCCCCAAACCCCTCTAGAACTTGGTCTTCAGGCCTATTCTCATTCTAGTCCTTACTCTATAAATTCCTCTGGTTCTAGGTCTCACAGCTGCCTCTGCTTTCAGACCCAAATTCTTCTGGTTCTAGAACTCAGCCTGCAAATGCTTCTGATTCTAGAATCTGAACCTCACCCTAGGGATTCCTCTAGTTCTGAATCTTACTACTCCTGACTCCGATTCCACACTCCAACCACCTATTTATTTTCGCCTTCTCACTCCACTCAACTTGCCCCAATTCCTACTCTCTTTCTTGTTTTTAATCTTCACCTGGGGATATTTTTTTCATGGCTTTTCAGAGAGAATGGGAGGGAGGGAAGAGAGGGGAGAGGGACATTCAATGTGAGAGATATTGGCTGCCTCTTGCACATGCCCCGATCCGGGTCACGGAGAAAACCTGCAACCCAGGTAACTTGCCCTTGACCAGGAATCAAACCTGAACCCCAGTCTGAGTGATATGGCTCAGTGGTTGAACATCAACCTATAAACCAAGTCAGTTTGATTCCCATTCAGGGTACACACCCAGGTTGCGGGCTCAATCCCCAGTGTGGGGCGTGCAGGAGGCAGCCCATCAATGATTCTTTCTCATCATTGATGTTTCCCTCTCTCTCTTTCTCCCTCTCCCTTCCTCTCTAAAACCAGAACCTGTTAGGTGCCCGGCTGACACCCTAACCACTGAGCCCACTGGTCAGGATCCTACTCTCTTAAGTCTTCCCGTTCAAGATCCCTATCCTCCACGTTTCTCTTCTCGCGGACTTCGTGCTCAAACCTTTCCATGCTCAATCTCTTATCCTTAAATTTTCTCTACTCCCCACCTCAGCCCTCCAGATATGCATTTACTTTTCTTTTACCCCAGGTATGTGGGGAACCTACGGCTCCCTCGCCCTCTTTGGGGGGCTCACAATCCAGGAGACTCGCCCAGCTGCACAGGCACACGCACAGCCCTATCTAGCCATCTCGAGGTGGGGAGAGGCCAAGACTCTCAGCCCTCTGCCACCACGCGTGTCCCCAGACCCCCTTCTACGATGGTGCTACTCTTGGTCTCTCACCCCCTTTCTGAAGGGCACTTTTCACTTGGTGTTTTTCTTTTTTTCAGGGAATTGCCTGTCCATATTGGTGCTATGAGGAGCGAGGGGTCTCACTCACCCCTCCCGCCCACAGGGCCCTCGATAAATAAAACTGTCATAGGCTGGGGGACGGGAAGGGGCTGGACCAGCCTCACTGGCTCTGAAACCCACTCATCTCCATCCCACCATAAAGACCTCCCCTTGGTGGGCACCAAAACTGTGTGTCGGCTCATCTGTGGAGTTCACTTCGGGGGGTGGCAGGTGTCCCCCTCACCGTGATTTTGTACACGTGTACGTGACTCTGTTCCTAGGTGGGTCTGTCACGTGTCTGGTGATGCTGTCACACTTGTATATATGTGTCTTTGTGACATGATTCTATGAACCTGTGTGACGAGGGCACTGTAATGCCTTCTACATGGATGTAGTCGTATGAGTGAAATACTTTTGCCTAATGTGTTTCTAGGTACTTCGGGTTTCTGTGTTCCCGAGTGTGTATTGTGCTTTGTTTGGTTTTTATTTGTTGGTTCGTGTGTGTGTGTGTTGAGGTTCTGTGTACATCCATAGAACTGTTTGACACTATATTTCTAGGTAATGATGTCCGTCTGACATGATTCTCTGTACTTGTGTGTGTGTGATTGCTTGTCTATAGATTCATGTGCAGACAGGCTGTGCCTCTTTTGTCATGTCTCTGTGTATCACCCTGATGGTCCACACAGGAACATTTTAAAAGGATAAAATCCACTTTCAAGACTTGGCATTGCTGCTCCCTCTGCCTTAAACAGCTTTCGCCCTACCCCGCCCCTCCCTTGTTTATCTCCTCATACTTTAGCTGCAGGCTCAGACATCCCCTCCTCCAGAAAGTCCTCCCTGCTTGTCCCAGCTGGGTGAGATCCTCCCACAGCCTCCCGACAGTGCGCCAGATCCCATCACAGCTCTAAGTACTCTGTCCCGCTCTGAATATTCACAGTGGAGTGAATGTAAAAATTACCGACTCTGTTAGGCCCTCTGCCAAACATTACTCATATGATCTTATCAGACTCTCCTCTAAACCTCTACAACAGGCGTGATTATCATCTCCATGTTACAGAGGATAAGACCGAGGCTTAGAGAGGGTGATCATTTGCCCAGGATCACAAAGCTGGGAAGGGCTGAGCTGGACTTGAATCCAGAATTTATATCCATCATGGCAGCCTTCCCACACAGACACCAAGAGAGTCTCAAAAATGGCTCCGGCTGGTGGTGTAAGTGGTTAGCGCATCGGTCCACACACCAATTCCCTGTCTGATTCCCTGTCACGGGCAGGTACCTGCGTTGTTGGTTTGCTTCCCACCCCAGGTCAGGGCGCCTGCAGAAGGCAGCCAGTCCATGTGTCTCGCATTGATGTTTCTCTCTCCCTCTCTACCTTCCTGCCACTCTCTCTGAAAAGCAATGGGAAAAATATATGAAGATAAAAAACACAACAGAATCTATCCCACAAGGTGGGCTCCGGAGCAGCAGAGTGGGAATTCAGAGCCCAGGTGTCAGGTGGGACGGGTTCAAGTCTGCCACTTCCTTGTTGTGTGATCTTGGGCAAGTGCATCGACCTCTGCAAATCTCAGTGTCCCTATTTGTGAAACGGGGTGATCTTTGGCCGATTGGGAGTGGGGAGTCAGCTGCCACAGTGAGATTTCGGGGTGGGAGGCAGCCAAGGCAGGGCCCTGAGGGATTTAGCGCTACAATTAGGCACCGGTAGGGGTTGAGGATGGAAAGGAGGGTCTGGGAGTGTGTACAGTGCATGAGGGTGGCGTCTGGACATGATGCATGAAGCTACACTCCACAGCAGCGGTTCTCAACCTGGGGGTCGCGACCCCTCTGGCGGTCAAACGACCCGACCCTTTCACAGGGGTCGCCTACGACCATGCTGCATATCAGCTATTTACGATTCATCACAGTAGCAACATGACAGTGATGAAGTAGCAACGAAAATAATTTTACGGTTGGGTCCCATCATGAAGAACTGTATTGAAAGGGCCAGAAGGTTGAGAACCACTGCTCTCCAGGGTCTCTAAGGTCATCAGAAAGTCCTTGAATTTCCTCCTAAAGGCAGGAGGAGCTATGGAAAGGGGGGGGGGGGTGAGAAAGAAGGGAGACGGTGCCTTGCTCAGGATTAGGGGACCCAGGAGGCTTTCGGTTAATAACTTAGAAACCCTGATCCTCAAGGCTGGAACTTGACTCTAGTTTGAGAAACCACCCACGTTCAGAGAGGGGTAGCAGGCCCCAGGGAGGAGAGGTGAGGAGAACGCGTTCAAGGTCACAGAGGTCGCCGACGGTAGGGCCCGACTCCCAGAGCGGCCTGACCCACCCGCCCCGGAAGACGGCGGACAAAGCCCACTTCCCGCCCCCAGAACCTTCGGTCTCGGAACGCGGCCCCTTTGGGAGCAGGGCCCCGCCGGGCCTTGTTGCCCCGCGCGCCCCTCTTCCCCTTCCCCACCGGCTCAGTCTAGGAAGGGCGGCGTCGGAGGGCCCCGCGGTCCCCGCGTCCTCCGCGCGCTCCCCGGCGCGAGAGACCTGCGCAGGCGCGCGACGGCTGCCTTCGGGGCCCGCGCTTTACGACACTTGTGCAGCAGCGGCCGCTGGAATCCGGCCCTCCTTCGCGACGATCAGGCCGGGTGCCGCCGGTGGCTGTTGCCAGGGCGGGGGTCGCTTTGCGGCATGGCGATGGCGGAGGGCGAGCGGGCTGAGTGTCCTGAGCCCCCCCAAGACGAACCCCCGGCCGATGGCGCGCTGAAGCGGGCAGAGGAGCTCAAGACGCAGGCCAACGACTACTTCAAAGGTGCGCCCGCTCTGGCGGCGGCGAAGGGGGGGGTGGGGGGTGGAGAGCTGCCCAGGTCGAGGGGCGCCGGGCCCGCGCGGAACCATGGCAACGCGGAGCGGCAAGCCTGCGCCCGGGCCCTGCACTGCCCAGTGACCCGGCGTGGGGAGGCCCGGGAGGGCGCTGCCCGGGGGCGGCAGAGGGGGCTTCTGAGGGGAGAGGTGATGCCTGGAAGTGGCGGACGGAGCGGATGCTGCTCACTGTGGAGACTGAGGAGGGCGCTCCCGAGTGTGGGGCGGGAGCGGGGAGGGGAACGAGGGTCCCCCCCAACGGGAGACCCCGAGAGCGGCTGGATCCCGGTGACACCTGGAGAGGACGCTGTCGAGTTTGGGCGTGGGGCGGGGTGGTGATGGCGCCCCCCCAGTGGGGAGACCTGGGGGGGTGGCGCCCAGTCGGGGCTTGAAGGGGGACAGTCTCAGTAGAGCGGGGAATCGTGGCAGTGAGGAATCGATCGCTAGAATGGAGGGCAAGGAAGGAGGAGATGTGGGGAGGCCCTGGGAGTAGAGGTGGGAGAAACCCCAAGGAGAGTGTGTATGGACAGGACCTTGAGAAAGCGGAAGCTAGGCGGGCACCCATTCATTCATTCATTCAACATGTTCCTTGAACACCTGCCATGTGCTGAGGGCTGTGCTGCATCCTGGGGAGGTACCGTAGCAACCAATGAGATAGATGCCCCTATACTGCTTGCAGTTCAGCAGGAGAATCAAACAGTGAGTAACCGCACACATTAATAGATACTTAGAAGTTGTGATGAGTGCTTTGGGTGGTGGTGGGGGGAGGCAGGGTGAAGAAGATGATGAGGGAGGAGGAGCTGGAGGCTGCATCAAGTAGGTGCATTTTTTAAATTATTTTTTTTATATTTTATTGATTTTTTTTTACAGCGAGGAAGGGAGAGTGAGAGTTAGAAACATCGATGAGAGAGAAACATGGATCAGCTGCCTCCTGCACATCCCCTACTGGGGATGTACCCACAACCAAGGTACATGCCCTTGACCGGAATCGAACCCGGGACCCTTCAGTCTGCAGGCCGACGCTCTATCCACTGAGCCAGACGGGTCAGGGCAAAGTAGGTGCCTTTAGGTTGAGCAGAATTTGGGAGGGGAGCACTCCTGGTGGGCGGAGGCTTGTGTGCAAAGCCCTGGGGTAGGAAATGAAAGGCGGCCGGTGAACCTGGGGCTTGAGCGCCTTAGTGGGGAGACCGCTACAGACGAGGTTAGGACAGGGGCCCGATCGTGTGGGGTTTCTTCCTAAGTCATTGCAAGGACGAGTTCGGGTTTTACTGAGCCACCCAAGAGGAGGCTTTGAGTGGACGGATGGGCCAGCGCCGAGGTCTAAGGAGAGGGTCAGCCTGCGGATGGAATAGAACACGCTGGGGCTGGGGGCAGGTGAGGTCATCCCGGAAGAGAAGGGGCCAGAGACGGGACCTGGAGGAATTCTCAGGTTTAGGACGGAAGAGGCAGAGGAGGGGTGGTCAGCGGAGTAGAAAGGAAATCGGGGAAAGGGTCAGGAAAGATGAGAGAAGAGAGTGCTTCTGGAAGGAGGGGCTGTGCCCTGGGTCCGGTGCTGCCCATGTGAGCACGGAGCATCCACCATTGCATTTGGCTCCGTCGTCGCCTTGACCAGAGCAGGCTGGGGGGGGGGGTGGCCAGCTGGGAGGGCGCTGAGGATGG
>PVJC01053231.1:0-10890 GCA_004026665.1 Murina feae | reverse complement strand
CCATCAGCTTTCAGAAGATTTCTCATCAGACACTCTACAGGCCAGAAGGAGTGGCATGAAGTATTCAAGGTAATGAAAACAAAGGATTTGAAACCAAGATTACTATATCCATCAAGGCTATCATTCGAAATAAATAGTAAAATAAAGTGTTTCCCAAACAAAAAGTGGCTAAAGAAGTTTATTACCACCAAACCAGAACTGTAAGGATTGCTATAATGAGAAGGAGAGAGAGAGAGAGAGAGAGAGAGAGAGAGAGAGAGAGAGAGAGAGAGAGAAATGTAGGCATACAGAATTAATTAAAATGTCAATAAATAAGTACCTATCAATAATAACCTTAAATAGAAATAGATTAAATGCTCCCATCAAAGGACATAGGGTAGCTGAATGGATTAAAAAAAAAACAAAACACATGACCCAATTATATGTTGTCAACAAGAGACCCACCTCAGAACACAAGACTCACACAGGATGAGAGTGAAGGGATGGAAACAATTTTTTCACGCAAATGGAAATGAAAAAAACAACACACAACTGGGGTAGCAGTACTTGTATCTGACAAAATAGACTTCAAAATGATGGCCATCACAAGAGACAACAAAGGTCACTACATAATACTAAAGAGATTGATCCAACAAGAGGATGTAACCCTGATAAACATATATGCACCCAATAGAGGAATATTCTCAGGTGACATGATATTGTACATAGAAAACTCTAAAAACCTCACCAAAAAAACTATGAGATTTAATAAATGAATTTGGTAATATAGCAGGATACAAAATTAACACCCAGAAATTGATGGCATTTTAAAATATCAATAATGAATTCTCAGAAAGAGAAACTAAAAAAAAATCCCATTTACCATTGCAACAAAAAATTAAGATACTTAGGAAAAAACTTAACCAATTTATTAAAGACTTGTACTCTGAAAACTACAGGAAAAGAAATAGAAGCAGATACAAACAAATGGAAGCATAGACCATGTCAATGGATTGGTAGAATTAACATCATTAAAATGTCCATACTACCCAAAGCAACTTAAAGATTCAATGCAATCCCTATTAAAATACCTACAGCATACTTTACAGATCTAGAACAAATACTCCAAAAATTTATATGTAACCAAAAAAAGACCCCAAATAGCCACAGCAATCTTGAGAAAAAAGAACAAAGTTGGAGGGATCACAATACCAGATATCAAGTTATACTACAAAGCCACTGTAACCGAAACAGCCTGGAACTGGCACAAGAACAGGCAAATAGATCAATGGAATAGAACAGAGACTCTGAAATAGAACCAAGTCATTATGTTTAATTAATATTTGACAAAGGAGGCAAAAACATACAATGGAATCAAGACAGTCTCTTCAATAAATAGTGTAGGGAAAATTGGACAGATACATACAAAAAGAGAAAAGAAAAGAAACTAGACCACCAACTTACACCATACAGAAGAATAAACTCAAAATGGATAAAAGACTTAAATGTAAGACATGAAACCATAAAAATCCTAGAAGAAACCATAAGCAGCCAAATCTCAGACATCTCTCAGAGCAATATGTTTATGGATACATCTCCTAGGGCAAAAGAAACTAAGGAGAAAACAAACAAATGGGACTACATTAAAATAAAAAGTTTCTGCACAGCAAAAGAAACCATCAACAAAACATAAAGGGAGCCCACTGTATGGGAGAACATCTTTGGCAATGATACATCTGATGAAGGGTTAATATCCAAAATATATAAGGAATTCATACAACTTAACAAAAGGAAGACAAACAATCCAATTTAAAAATGGGCAAAGGACCTAAATAAACACTTCTCCAAAATGGACATACAGATGGCCAAGAGACAAATGAAAAAAAAAAATGCTCTAAATCACTGATCATCAGAGAGATGCAAATCAAAATGTGAATAAGATATCACCTCACACCTTTCAGAATGGCTACCATCAACGAATCAACAAACAACAAGTGCTGGTGAGATGTGGAGAAAAGAGAACCCTAATACACTGCTGGTGGGAATGCAGACTGGTGCAGCCACTATGGAAAGCAGTATGGAGTTTCCTCAAAAAGTTAAATATGGAACTGCCATTTGACCCAGTGATTTCACTTCTTTGAATATATCCTAAGAAACCAATAAGAAAGAATATATGCACCCCTATGTTCATAGCAGCACAATTTACAATAGCTAAGATTTGAAAACAGCCCAAGTGCCCATCAGTAGATGAGTGGATAGAAAAGCTGTGGTACATTTACACCATGGAATATTATGCAGCAGTAAAAAAGAAGAGTCTCTTACCCTTTGAGACAGTATGGAGGAACCTGGAGAGTGTTATGCTAAGTGAAATAAGCCAGTCAGAGAAAGAAAAGTATCACATGATCTTACGCATATATGGAATCTAATGAACAAAATAAACTGATGAACAAAATAGATCCAGAGACGTAGAAGCATAGAACAGACTGTAGAACTTCAGAGGAAGAGGGGGGAAGGGGTAGAAGGGGGTAGGGGGATGGGTGGAAAGAGATCAACCAAAGAACATATATGCATATATGCATAGCCCATGGATACAGACAATAGGGTGATGAAGGCCTGGGGTGGGGGATATGGGTGGTCTAGAAGGGATCAATGGGGGGGAAAGGAGACATATGCAATCCTTTCAACAATAAATATTTAATTTATAAAAAAGGAAAACATTCCTGTCTGGCATGGGTCAGTGGTTGGAGCATTGGCCTGCAGACCTAAGGGTCACTGGTTCCATTCCTGATCAAGAACATGTACCTGGGTTGCAGGTTGTTCCCTGCCACCATCAGTAGGAGTGCATGCAGGACCAGTTGATATTTCTCTCACATCAATGTCTCTCTCTCTCTCTCTCTCTCTCTCTCTCTCTCTCTCTCTCTCTTGATTGACATCAACAAAAAAAATTTAAACAACACTATACAAACTCCATTTTAAACAACTCCCCATTCTCCCCTCCCCCAGACCCTGGTAATTACCCTTCTACTTTCTATTTTTATAAATTTTGAGTATTTTAGATACCTCATGTAACTAGAATCATACTATATTTGCTTTAAAAAGTAGTAGTACTAAAAATAATGACCGTGACAATAATAAAAAGAATGCCAAGGTCAGCTACCACCCTTTGAGCCCCAACTATGTGCTTGATTCTCTGCCAAAGGCAGAGAACACATGTTCTCATTTTCACAGACACTAATGATGGTTACAATGAGCCTGTCAGTTAAAACAGGCTGCGTTTTGCAGCAGTAACAAATAAACCTGCAGGGGCTTATTTCTTTCTCCCCCCACGTGCTCATCACAGGTCAGTTTTGGGTTCTGCTTGTTCTTGTCCTAGGTCAGGTTGACAGAGCAGCCAACACATGGACCCTTGTTTCTCTGTGGTCATGGGAAAAAGTAAGTGAAGCACTGGCATTGAAAGCTTTGGCCCACAAGAGATGTAATACCACTGACATTGTGGGGGGAACAAATGCAAACTTTACATCTATATATATAAAAGCCTAAGTGACCAAATGACCAAACAACCAGTCCACCGGTCACTATAATGCTCACTGACCATCAGGGGTCAGATGCTCAATGCAGGAGCTGCCTCCTGGTGGTCAGTGTGCTCCCATAGCCAATCTCCAGCAGCTGGCCAACCTCCCACAGCCCCTTCACCCCACCCCCCGGTCAACCTCCAGCGGCCCCAATCAGCCCTGATTGGCCCCAATTGGCCCCTATCACTGGCCAAGCTGAGGGACCCCACCTGTGCACAAATTCATGCACCAGGTCTCTAGTAATACATAAAAAATATTGCCATAATAGAGGTTACATTCCAGTTGAGAAGACAGGCAATAAACAAAATAAATGCCACTTAGCAGTGCATGCTGTGGAGAGAAGTGAGGCAGACAAGGAGAATGGCATAGAGTAGGAGCAATTTTTTATTTTTAAAAGATACTTTTATTGATTTCAGGGAGGAAGGGAGAGGGAGAGAGAGATAGAAACACCAATGATGAGAGAGAATCATTGGTTGGCTGCCTCCTGCACGCCCCACACTGGGGATTGAGCCCACAATCTTGGCATGTGCCCTGACCGGGAATCAAACTGTGACCTTCTGGTTCTTAGGTTGATGCTCAACCACTGAGCCACATCAGCTGGGCAAAGGTAAGAGCAATTTTGTGTTTGTTTGTTTGTTTGTTTATTTGTTTGTTTTAATATATTTTATTGATTTTTTACAGAGAGGAAGGGAGAGGGACAGAGGGTTAGAAACATTGATGAGAAAAAAACATCGATCAGCTGCCTCCTGCACACTCCCCACTGGGGATGTGCCTGCAACCAAGGTACATGCCCTTTACCGGAATTGAACCTGGGACCTTTCAGTCTGCAGGCTGACGCTTTATTCACAGAGCCAAACCGGTTAGTGCAAGAGTAATTTTGAATGCAGTGGTCAGAGGGGTCTCAAGAAGAAACAATTGCCTGGCCAGCGTGGCTCACTGGTTGAGCATTGACCTATAAACCTGGAGGTCACAGTTCAACTCCTGGTCAGGGCACATGCCCAGGTTGTGGGCTCAATCTCCAGTGGAAGGAATGTGGGAGGCAGCCGATCAATGATTCTCTATCATCATTGATATTTCTATCTCTCCCTTCCCCTCTGAAATCAATAAAAATATATTTTACAAAAAGAAGAAACATTTGAGTCAAGACTTGAGGAGAGGAAGGAGGGAGCTATGGTGCTACTGCAGGGGGAGCACTCCAGACAGAGAGAACAGCCAGTGCAAAAGCGTATTAGAGGAATGGCAAGGAGTTTGTGTGGTTAGAGTGGAGAGGTGGGAGAAAAGGAGAAGAGATGGAGTCAGAGCAGTCACAGAGAGAGTTTATATAAAGACTTTGTCCTTCACCCTGAGTGTAATGGAACCAGGAGAGGTCTCTGAGCAGGAGAGAGACCTGACCCAACTCACGTGTTTAGAGGGTCCCTCTGGCTGCATGTGTGGAACAGACTGGTGGGTTGGGGCCAGGAATGGGAGCTCAGGGAGGAGGCTGCTGCCATGGTCCAGGTGGGAAGTGGTGGACATGACCAGTGGAGGCAGTGGACAAAGTGAAAAATAGTCAGATTCAGCATATACTGGACCTGAAAGAAGAAAAAGAGAGAGTGCCACCTGCCTGACAGCTTTGAGCTGGGCCATCAGTCTTGTATGATCTTTGCACTAGAAGTGAAACATTGCCTTCTTTGATCTTGAGCCTCCTAGCTTTGGATTGGTACATACACCATGGGCTCCCCTGGTTCTCAGGCCTTTGAATTTAGACTGGAACTACACATTGGTCCTCCTGGTCTCCAGCTTGCTAACTGAAGGTCTTGGGACTTAGTCTCTATAATTGTGTGAGCCAATTCATCATGATCTCTCTCTCTCTCTCTCTCTCTCTCTCTCTCTCTCTCTCTCTCTCTCTCTCTCTCCAATAGATAGGTAAATAGATATAGATATATCTCCTGTTGGTTCTATTTCTCTGGAGAACCTTGACTAATACAGGGAGGCAGAGAAATGAGATAGTAGCTGGAGGGGTATGTGGGGATGAGATATAACTTCTTTAACAAAAATTATTAAAATACACAGAGGAAAACTGATGATGCAAGTTAAGGGGGTAAATTGTAAAGAGTGCTATTGAGCAAAGAAGGGGTCGGATCCAGGGTCCAAGTAGAGGAGTTTGACTTAGAAAGGAGAATGTCCACTCAGCCAGCATGGCTCAGTGACTTAGCGTCAACCTATGAACCAGGAAGTCATAGTTCAATTCTTTGTCAGGTCACATGCCTGGGTTGCAGGCTCAATCCCCAGTGTGAAGTGTGTAGGAGGCAGCTGATCAATGATTCTCTCTCATCATTGATGTTTCTGTGTCTCTCTCTCCATTCTTCTCTGAAATCAGTAACATTTTTATTTTATTTTTTAATAATATTGTTTATTTATATTATGTGATGGTCATTCATTCTTTCAATAAATATTGACTGAGCATCTACTGTGTGCCAGGCACTGTTTTGGGTGCTGGGAACATAGAGGTGACAGACAAAAATCCCTGTCCTGATAGAGGAGAGAGAGAGAGAGAGAGAGAGAGAGAGAGAGAGAGAGAGAGAGAACAAACAACAACATAATCAGTAAGCAAATTTTATATCGAAGGTAATATGTACTATGGGAGGAAAGTAGAGTAGAGTAAGGGATATGAAGACATCCAGGGCATTGCAATTTTTAATGGGATGTTAGTATGGGCTAAGTTTTCTAGGGGTGTTCTGGGGAATATTTTCCTCAGTGAAAACAAAGACACATGGTAAGATGCTTTCTCTTTTCTTTCTCTGGACATTGCCAAGAGGATGTAATGTCTGGAACTCTGGTAGCCACCTTGTGGCCATGAGGAGATCTAACTTGAGAGGAGACTGGAATTCTGAGAATGGTCATGTTTAAAAACGGAAAGAATCTGGATCATTGATAGCATTAAGTGAGTTCCTAAATTAGCCAACTCCTGATCTATCTCACCCATAGGCTTCTTATTGAGATGATAAATTCCTGGTTTAAGCAAGTTGAGTTGAGATTTTCCATTATTTAAGGGGAAAATCCCTAATAAACATATTTCATACACATTAGGATAGTTCTATTTGTTTTAAAACCATATGTGATGTGACAACATTTCATTTTTCAAAAATCTACAAGTGCTGGAATTAGCAGGCATCCACAGAAGTCCCAGAGGTGAGAGAAACCACCTTGCTCTAGTCTAGCAGACAGTGGTGTTCAGAACCATGGAGAGCATCCCACCAGTGAAGCGTTCTCTTCCCTGTAGACTAGCTCTTTTCATGGAGGTTTCCACTAGCTAGTCCCTTTATACAGATCATTATTCAGAGGATGGCAAAGAACCCCTAAGGTCAGAGTCTTTGTTGCTCTTGGCTTATTAGGTGGTCCAGTTTGGATCTGAACTTGAGTTGATTTCTATGCACAATAATTTGTCCTTGTCTTCAAAATCAGAGTTGAAGATATGAATTTAGGATGTGTTCAACTACCTTATCATTCTAGATCTCTTCTTTCCTTCAGAAGTGAGAAATCCAAATCTTTGCTCTTTTGACCTCAGGCTTGGTTATGTCACTTGCTTAGGCCAATGAAATGGGGTGGGAGGTCAAGTGGTGCATATAATTTCTTAGCAGAGAAAGGGCCAGTGCACAGTCCACTGCATGCCCTTATTTCTGGTCTAAGACCAGAAATATCCAAGAGCTTCACCTTCATCTTGGATCTCATGAGGCTGAGACTTGGCCTACCCAAGATGGTCATTGCATGACTGAGCAGTAGCCTTTTGCTGTTATTAGCTGCTGGAATTTAAGGGCCATTTGTTACTATAGCATAATCCAATGTAAGTGGACTGATACAAGGGTAATCACTGAGAAGGTGGCTGGTCTCCAGCTCCAGGTTATCCCCAGGGAGTCTGAGAAGACCCCAGAGAGAAGTAAACAGGGAAGAGAAAAAGAGTTCAGGACAGAACCCTGAGAAGCTTCGGTACTTAAGGGGTGGGAAGAAGAAAGAACCTGAAAATGTGACTGAGAAGCAGAAGCTAGAAGTTAAAGAAAGACAAGAAGAGTGTGATATCACATAAATCAATATGAGAGACAGCTATAAGGAGTTGGTGATGAATGGGTTAGAATTCAGGCATCCTCAAACGATGGCTGGGTATTTTTGCCGTCGCTACCTGTCCTGCTTAAAATAAGATATGTGCAGTGTGCTAGGAATTTGTTCATAGTTGTTTTTTTAACTATAGTCCAGCCCTCCAACGGTCTGAGGGACAGTGAACTGGCCCCCTGTTTAAAAAGTTTGAGGACTCCTGAGTTAGATCCTGCTGAGAGGCCTTCTGGGATAAGAACTGGAGAAGCAGTCACAGGATTTAGCTATGAAGAGATTGTTGGTGTTGAGTGGAGCTCTAGGAGCATAAACCAGCAGCCAGGGCTGTGGAGACTGGAGAGGGTAAGGAAGTGGAGCCAGCAGAAAGGAGAGGTGGAGAAATAATAGCAGGAAAAAAGAGTATGGATTAAGAAAGTGATGGTATAAAGGGGGAGATTGCTAATGGGCAGGTACTTGTAGAAAGGAAGTTTTGAAAAATAGAGAGTAAGAGAGGAGTAATTTATGGAGGAATGACATAATAGGGACCATGATCAGGCACATACCCTAGTCAGGAAGAAAGACAGCTCATCCACGGTGACAGGGGAGCAAGGGCAGGTGGGTACAGGTAGCAGAGCAGTATAGATGGTGAAGAATCTCTGCCTGGCAGCTTGTGTGTGAGAGAGGACAAAGTAATTTCTTTGGAGACAGAGAGGATGTAGTGGTGAAGTGGATATGAGGAAGAAGAGCAGATTTTAAAGACCTGTAGTGAAACTCACAACACAGAGGTTTGAAGAAATAGTGATGTCACAGAGATGAGGTAAGGCAGAAATGCCTGGTTCCCTGAAACGCAGCCTGGATTATCCATCTTCTCATCCCCTCTATGGATATGGAATATGTAGACACCTTGCTTCTTCATACCAATGACAGCCCCAGGTAATGGTTGAGGCAGAACAACCTGTACAGCCAGAATTCTTCAACTTCAAGGGAAAGTTGCCTTTCATGTCCAGGTGTATCACTAATAATGTTTTTGGCTGCAAATAATAGAAAGTCCTAACTCTACTAGCTTAAAATTGAGGTAAATTTATTATCTCACACAAAAATTAGCAATGAGCCCTGACCGGTTTGGCTCAGTGGATAGAGTGTTGGCCTGCAGACTGAGGGGTCCTGGGTTCGATTCTGGTCAGGGGCATGTGCCTTGGTTGTGGGCACATCCCCAGTGGAAGGTGTGTAGGAGGCAGCTGATCGATGTTTCTCTCTCATTGATGTTTCTAGCTCTTTGTCCCTCCCCCCTTCTCTCTGTAAAAAATCAATAAAATATATATTTTAAAAAATTAGCAATGATTACAGACACAAAGATCCTTAACAAAATATTAACACATAGAATTCAGCAATAAACAAAAGAATTATACACCATGTCCAAATGGACTTCATTCCAAAATGCAATGATGATTTAATATTTGAAAACTAATCAATATAATCCACCAACACAGACTAAAGAAGAAAAGTCACATGATTACAACAATCCATGCAGAAAATGCATTTGTTCCTCAAATTGATAAAAAGAAGCAACTCCAAAAACCTACAATTAACATTACACTAAGTGATGAAAATAAATACTTTTTTCCTAAGATCAGGAAGAAGGCAAAGATGTCCTCTGTCAACATTCTTACTCAACATAGTACTGCAGTTCTACCCAGTGCAATAAGGCAAGAAAAGGAAATAAAAGGCATATAGTTTGGAAAAAAATAAATAAAACGGTAGATGACACAATTATCTGTGTAGAACAATGTCCACAATGGAACTTAAATGACAACTCTCTTTGTGACATTTCTCCCAGCAGATCTCCACACTGATAACAGTCATCCCAGGTTTAGAGTCACAGGAGGTGTGGGTGAATGAACCATATCCATTAAAATACAGAAGAGTATGAAGACCTTAGGTTCATAATAAAGCTCTTGTGTTGTCCTCCTGATCTGACATTTTATTACTTGGTGTAACAACTGTTTGTGATATTTAAATCATTTGCAATGATATCTTTCATTACTTGTGGCTAAAAACATCCTTAGTGATCCTTTCACTCCTCATTCATTCTGTCATATTCTCTCCCTTTTTCTATCCTCCACCTCCTTTCTCATATGTATATTCTCATATGTAAATCAATTTTATTGATTTCAGAAAAGAAGGGAATGGAGAGAGACACAGAAACATCAATAATGAGAGAGAATCATTGATCAGCTGTCTCCTGCACACCCCACACTGGGGATTGAGCCCGAAACCCAGGCATGTGTCCTGACTGGGAATTGAACTGTGACCTCCTGGTTCATAGGTTGACACTCAACCACTGTGTGTCACTCTGGCCGAGCTTCCCCTTCTATCTCTTTCCCACCCTCCCTGATGCCTGCTCACTCCCTCTCTTCCTCTTCCCACACTCATACACACACACTCAGAGGGCCACAGCCACATATGCAGCCACCACTCATTCATACAGTCACATATAAACAGGGTCAATGTCATAGCCAGGTTGTTTATTTTCATAATTGTATAGAAAGTGCAAAAACAAACATCTTTGAGGGCTTCACAAATAAATAAGCATCTGGAGGCAATAATCTAAGGGAGATAATTGGTGCATAAATAAAATCTAAGATGCAGGGACAGGTTTCAGGTGCCTCTCAGAATCAGACACACAGGTCTCCACTGGAGACACATTTCAGGTCATGGGTGTGTGGTGGAAGAGATGGAAAGTGACAGAGGCTTTAAGACAGCCATAGGACTCCTTGGAAGAAGAAGGGACAGGTCAATGGCTCGCATGTCTGGACTTCCAGCTGCCCCCAGACATTGATTTCTTCTCCCCAGTCACTCACCTTCTTCCCGGCCTCCTGAAGGCGGTGCTGCCATTGACGAAGGTGGCCCAGGGGCCTGGGGCCTGCTGTGGACTCAGCTGGGACCTGTGGCAAAAGTGAGTGGTTTGTAAAGAGTGTCTCAGACTCAGGGGACATACAGGTGGTCAGAGCCCACAGACATGGCCTGGGAGCCCAGAGCACTCACACAGGCCTGAAGCTTGGAGTGGATGTGGCGCAGTGTGCGAAGCGGCTGCTCCAGGATGTCTCCCAGGGTCTAGTTAGCCACGGTCCCCAGGACCTTCAGTGTCAGGGCCAGCTCAGCCTCCAAGGCCACAGGGCGCTCCCACACCTGAGCGGGGGAGACAGACAGGTGAGAGCTGCATGTGAGAGAGAACAGGTGAGGAGGGCTGAGGAAGGAACAGGTGAGGGCAGGA